>JAGVVM010010113.1:0-10806 GCA_019149425.1 Psidium friedrichsthalianum | reverse complement strand
TTTCGGTTCGATTCTCATAACCCGACCCTCGAGTGATGTGAGTGACGTGAAAGCTGACTTGGGATCATATTCTAAAGCCGCGCGGACGTGAAATCGGTTGATCGACTCTCGTTCGTGAAAGTGTGTTTGTGTTTGATTGCGGTGCGGGTAGAAAGGTGACGCAAGCAAGATATCCAATTCAAGCTTGCGTATGGTAACCATTCTCATTCTCTGATTCTGTTCCCTGGAACAATAAGAATGAGAATCATGTTTGGTAACCCAAATAATTCTGATTTTAATTCTGTTCCCAGAATCAATTTTAGAGAATCAGAATCAGTTTTAGAGCAAAATCCAGAACAAAAAAAAAGTTAGGTTCTGAAAAGAAATCACTTTTGACAATCACAAAACATAATGAAATCTCACATCTTTCACTTTTCCTTTCAGTTTTCTCATCACTTTTTCTCAATCTAATAAAAATAAAATAATTTTTTTAAAAATCAACAAAAAAATTTTAGAAATTTTCCTAAAAATAGAAAGAGCTTTAGATTATACTAGTTTGACCTCATTTTCATAAATTGGGGCCTAAATTTCATAGATTTCCTAAATTTCACTCTATACAAAAAATTTTGTAGAAGATGAGGGCATCCAACATGCAGATGGTAACATATATACTCGTAGGCCGTAGTATCACAAATGTGTCATCTACACGGAGAGCTGGAGCCAACACCCACTTGGATTTGGACAGAATTGCAAAATGATAGTGAAAGACTCGTCACTTCATATGAAGGAGGACAATTTGGTCTTTTTTTTTTCAGTAGATAATTTGTTATTTGGCCTGTTATGTTTGTATGTATTTGGACAACGCAACATTTAAAAAAAATGAGTCCTTAATATAGAAACGCATCCCATGCGTTCAATCGAACTGCAAACATCATGTATTAAAATTTGTGTTCCATTTAGGACCATGCTAAAAAAATAAATGTATTTTAAATTATTTTGTGTGCATTGGAGATTAGCCTTCATTTAGGATGAAATTTTACAAAGAAACCACATAGTTTAGTTTGACTTAAATGAAAAAAAATTAGAAAGAGAAACAGTTTTTTGAAATATAAATTTTGTGCAGTTATCAAACGCGTTTCTGGTTCTCCAAAACTCATCCAGAACAGAATAAAAAAAGTCATTTTAATCACAATCATTTTTTGGGATTAGAATCGTTACATATGCAGCCAGACAGGCCCGGACCGAACGGGTTGTTGGCTGATGACCGACCCGGAAATGTTGACCGACCCGAAAACTCGTCCTTTGGGGAAGGAAAACCAAAAAGCAGTTAAACCAAAACGCATGAAGCTTTGGGCGTTCGTGTGTTGGTTCTGAACGCTGGTCACCTGATTTTGGTGTGCTGCTCCGACGTCCGATCCTGTCCTCTACTCAGATCTGAGACTCTGTGCTGACAACCGGAAGATTTCTCCGAAGGAGGAGGAGGAGGAGCTCCGGCGAAAACGGTGATCGGTCAAAAATGGTGCTGGTCTCGGCCGTGCGAGATTACGTCAACAGGATGCTGCAGGATATATTCCGGCATGAAGGTCCTCGTCCTCGATTCTCAAACCGTAAGCCCTCTTTCGACTCGATCACTCCCCGCGGGAATTCTCACGATTTCACCGCTTCGGTTCGCGCGTTGTCTCTTGGGTCGTTGCTGTTTGCTGCGGAATTGATTGATCGAGCAATTGGCAAGGGATGCGATGTTGATGGAGTTTGCGTTTTTGTGTTGAGGTGATTATTGTGATTCGCAGGTCAGCGTCGTCAGTGTAGTGTATTCACAGTCCGAGCTTCTTAAGAAGGAGGTGTTCTTGGTGGAGATGGTGGACTCCATTTCCAAGTCTCGAGAATCGATGTCGCATCTCAAGGCGGTTTGCTTTCTCCGCCCAACGTCGGAGAATGTTCAGCATTTGCGGCGGCAGCTCGCCAGCCCTAGATTCGGAGAGTATCACCTCTGTGAGTTTCTCTAATCTCTGTGTTGAAGGTGAAATTGGATGTTGGCTTGAGATGATTGTGGATGGGGACGAGTGATGATGATAATTGATGCCGATTTTTTTGTAGTTTTTTCGAACATACTGAAGGATACGCAGATACATGTTTTGGCTGATTCAGATGAGCAAGAGATTGTTCAGCAAGTTTCAGGTACTCGCCTTTTTTTCGGAGCGTGTATTGCAAATCGCCTTGACTAGTTTTATAATTCACTTCTACGACAAAACACGCACATGAAGACCCATGTTCACTCACTTTTCTATTTATTTGTTGTTGATGTTAGCTCAAAGTTCATTTGGTCATGGCAGTGTAGTATTAGCTTGTAGTGCCATAATCTTATCTGCTGTTAGATCCAACCACAAATTTGATATTGCAGGAGTTTTATGCAGATTTTGTTGCTACAGACCCTTTCCATTTCACATTGAATATTCCGACAAATCACATGTACATGCTCCCAGCAGTTGTTGACCCCCCAAGATTGCAGCAATTCTGTGACCGAGTCGTTGATGGTGTTACTGCAGTATTCTTGGCCATGAAGCGGAGACCTGTGATCCGTTACCAAAGGACCTCCGACATTGCAAAAAGGATAGCACAAGAAGCATCGGTAAGCAGGGTTTGATTGAAGAGATTCTTGAAAATATTTTCTAGGACATGTATTTTGATTTTTTTTCTTAGTTTGGGCTGTGGAGTTCTACTCAAATACAGTAGAATATTGTAACGATTTTGGAATGAGCAAGCAATGTGCTTTTGTAAGATATTGACCTTGGGATGCATAGAGTTCTACCTTCTTTTTCTCCTCTAGACCTGTAGATGTCTTCCCAAGGGCCCAGCTTTTCTCCATCACTGTACTTAGCTTCTGCTGAGTTGATATTTTCCTGTGTTCAGTAGAGTTATCGGGCCTTTCTTCTGGAGTAAATTTTGCAACGCTACTAAATGATGAAGTTTGCCTTTCGCTTTTGTGTGCATCTTATATGCTTCCATGCCTGGCCTCATTGATAGTAAAATTCTTCCTTTTTCATCTAACTGGTCAAATTGCATCTTCCTAATTTTGCATCCAGTAATAGTATGGTTTACTTGATTTTTTCAGTTCGGTCCATCTTAAAGTACTCAAGCCATTTGTCTGTTAAAATAGATGGTTTGTTATGATTAAAATCAAGACAATAGATATCCCTTCAGAGATCTATTTGATGGAGCAACTAGTAAATTGCCTTTCAAAATAGTGTGTACTTTGACTTTTGTCCGTCGTTGATGGGTTACATGTTTAATTTCTTTTGCTTGGTGGGTTACTGAGTTTTAGTGAAATATAGTGAAGGGAGAATCTGATCGTCATTGTTTTTGCTTTAATGGTAATGTTGGCAGAAGTTGATGTACCAACAGGAAAGTGGGCTTTTTGATTTCAGACGAACAGAAGTTTCTCCATTGCTGCTGATAATTGATAGGAGGGACGATCCTGTGACCCCATTGCTGAATCAATGGACTTATCAGTATGCAGTTACTATCAGTATGACTAAACAAGTACTTTGTTCCTGGATAAAAGTGCCTGATTATTTACTTCGAAGTTTGAAGAGCAATCATTGGTTTCATGAATTGTTTCTAGGCAATGGTGCACGAGCTTATTGGCATTGAAGATAACAAAGTTGACTTAAAAAGCATAGATAAGCTGCCTAAAGATCAGCAGGTTGTTTTTGTTCTTCCTTTCTCTATCTTGATTTCAATACTGAAGTATGCATGTTTCTGATTTGATAGTTTGTTTTTCCGCCATGTTCTCTTCACAGGAGGTTGTACTTTCATCTGAACAAGATGCTTTTTTCAAAGCTAACATGTATGAGAATTTTGGAGACATTGGAATGAACATCAAACGGATGGTTGACGAATTTCAGCAACTGCCAAAAGTAACCAAAACATCCAGACAATAGGTTCGTATAGAACGGCATGAAAGCTTTGTAAATGTGACTTTGCATTATCATGATCTCTTAGTACCGCTACTCTGTGGAAGCATAATACGTACAGATATTTACCCATTGGTCTGATGTTCTGCAGAGGATATGGCCAAATTTGTTGATAACTACCCTGAGTATAGGAAAATGCATGGGAATGTTTCAAAGCATGTGACATTGGTTACAGAGATGAGCAAGATAGTTGAAGAGCGAAAGCTAATGGTAGTTTCAGAGACGGAGCAGGAATTGGCTTGTAATGGTGGCCAGGTGGCAGCTTTTGAGGTACTGTCAGCATTTATTCTATACAACATGGAGGGTCGATCTACTGTGCATAATTTGACGTGTTACTCTGTGGGTGTTTGGTTGCTTTGAGCACTTAGAATCTGCAATCATATAACTGGGAAAGATAGTTCTAAATATGTTGCCACATGATTCTTGGTTTGGATATGAATGACAGATGTCCAATTAATAATGCTTACAATTTAGAGAAATGAGCTTAGCTTCATGTCTGGATCTTTGTCATAGAAATTAACAAGATTGGATTGTTCATGGACAAGAGTTGCGTTTGTTTCAGAGGCTGTTATATTAGAACTTCTGCTGGCATGAATATAAACCTTGCAAATGTAAATGGCTTGATAGGCAGTGCCCTTGGTCATGCTCACTGATTAAAGGGGTGCTGCAGCTTCTGCAAGGTGTTTGTTGAACACGTCAAGTCACAGGCCTCCGCAGCTGCAGCATCTTAACCTGCTTTTAAAAAACTCCACTTGACAACCTGGTGGTTCAGAAAGCTCAACTCATTCGAATGTTCACGGGGTGAAATTCCTCGTGGTTTTGACCTCTATAAGCTTCTGCATTTTCTTAATATATTCTCTGTGAATATTTCTAGCTTTTTATACATAGATGGAATTCTCTGACGGGTGAATGTAATTTTTGTTTCTCCTTAGTCAATTCAGAATGTTGGCATTTGGTTGTAATAACGACTTTTAAATGTTTCATTTAGGCAGTGACAAATCTTCTGAACAATGAAAATGTGTCCGATATCGACCGTCTGCGCTTAGTGATGTTGTATGCTCTTCGATATGAAAGGAGAGCTCTGTTCAGTTGATGCAACTTTTTAACAAGCTAGCTGCTCGATCTGCCAAGTACAAGCCCGGGGTAAGAGAGAGACTATTCTCTTTGGCATACTCTGAATAATGTTAAGACCCAAAAGGGAAATTGATACTAATATTATTATCCTCCTTTTGAAGAATGATTATACTGTCTCCCTTTACTTTCTCTTCCTCATGACGCTCTTTGGATGGCCATCTATTGTGATGCGAATGTTTTTAGGGCAGTTGCACTGTTATCAGATACCAATGTGCTGTGTCATGTGATGACCACATATTGAGAAAAAAGAAAAAGGGAAAAAGAAGACATGATGATCAAGAATATTTTCCTTGTGCACAATATTGGCTGAGGAAACACATAAACCTGCACATTTAATATGATCGGCTTTTTCTCTTATGATTTCTGCCAAAAACATTAATTTCAGATGTCCATCTTCGTGAGTCTGCATTGTGGTAAAAATGACTTCAAGTAGTCTTATACATGTAACTCTTTCTAGTCATTAAATCAGGAAATAATTGCTTAAATCATGAATTTCAGCTAGTTCAATTCTTACTGAAGCAAGCTGGTGTGGATAAACGGACTGGAGATCTTTATGGGAATCGCGATTTTCTCAATATGCTCGCAACATGGCACGTGGATTGAAGGTCTGTTAAGTAAAGTGAGGTTCTAGTGACACAGATATGCTGTCGAAACTGATAGCGTCTTTCTGTTTCAGGGGTGGAGAATGTATATACGCAGCACCAACCTCTTTTGTTCCAAACATGGAGAGCATCATAAAGGGCCGACTGCGAGATATGGATTATCCATTTGTTGGAAACCACTTCCAGCAGGGCAGGTGTGTTGTGCCTCTCTCTGTAATGATGCCGCGTTGCACCTCTGTTTTGATCTCGAAGTTTGTCATTCCTTGAAATCACTCACTTTGTGTGCGTTCTGAGTGAAGGCTTCTGCTTGGATTGTTGTGGAATTTTCTGATTCTTATCTCAAGTTCGATCACTTCTTAGAATTTATCACACTTGTTGTCATTGTAGTAAGAGTTATGTGGTTTTACCATTGCAAATTGTATAATAAATGCGCTTTTATGGACATGAAATAGATGCTCAATTTGATGGGATTACTAAAACATAAATACATAAATTACATAATGCATCCTTGCCGTGGCATAGGTCGTAGGATATGTTTCGAACTGTCACCTGGTGGTCTTAGGTGATTAATATGGTCTCTTGTGAAGTGGTATGGATGAGTATCAGAACTGGTGAAGCTAGAATGTGGTTTGAATTGGTGTTACAGAGAATTTTAGCTCTTTATGTGCGTGTGAAGGTTGTTTTTTCTTTTTCTTTTTTGGAAGAGGGAAGTTGGGTGTGATCAGAAAGAGTGTTGCTGTGAATGTGTTAGATAACTTTGCCGAAAAGGTTGCATTTGACTTTGAGATCCTACATGATGTGCCATGCAGCTTTTTTCTTTTAAACTCCTGATTTTTCTTTGCAGGCCACAAGAGGTAGTTATTTTCATTGTCGGCGGGACAACTTATGAGGATCGCGGTGTGTTGCTCTTCAAAATGCAAGCAATGTGGAGTTCGTTTTATACTCGGTGGTTCTGTAATACTCAACTCTAGAAGGTAATGTGCGGCTCCCGATAGTCATATGTGGTAGGGGCATAGCTAGGAAGGAGTTCATTGATGCAGAGGTCACTATGCTGTAGTACATCAAGCTGTCCATGAGCTTGAAGCAGATTAGCAGTTTTTCTTTTGCTGATGCTGGCCTCATCGTTCTTGGGCTGTTGGCATCTGGAGTGGGGGTTTTCAAATTATCCTTCTGTCAAGTCCATCCTGAGGGGTGTTTTCTATAGCGTTTTTCCATATCCTGGGATTTTAAAATCAGGGAAGGGCTTATGCGGAACGTGTCAATTTCATCCTATGTCAACTTATTAGCAATGCTACAGTTTCGCTACCCTTTCTCATGGGTAACCTCATCTTTAGAAGAATCTGCTCCACAATGTAGGTTTTTCAAAGACCTGAAGAAGCTCAGAGAATTGCTCGTTCCAGCAGCGCCATGGTGTGAAGATCAGATCCTCGTCTCGGCAATTGCCAATTATGCTGTTTATGTTCAATTCTCATCCACAGAGTGCTATCTGGAGCAGCTTGTTAAATCATTAGAAGAAAGCTTGCTCCTTTGGGTCCTAGCCATGCAGGATAACATCTACCCAGCTCTCCACGATTAAGTCGGATATTTTCTGTCTCCGGTCATATAGATTTGCTCTGGGATAGAGACAAGAGATCATATTCGCATGGTCCTATGGTGTTTTGTAAATGAGTATACAAATTTTGTGCTCTTGGTGAAAATGATAGTGACTAGGGAGATCAGACTTTTCCTCTTCGATAGAATGTACTTAACGTGAAGCTGTATGGACTAGCTGTAGAAGTGTTTGGTGAAGAGGAATCCGATATTGATTTTACGGGGCATTGTCTATAATCTCGATGAACCGGGGATTACCAGTTGTTCTTTTGGCGTTTGGGTTTTGTAATGGTTTTTGCTGTGAAAGGCTTGTATCATATGATCGGAAGCACCACGATGCCCCTTTTCCTGTCAATAGTTCATCAACTTCATCTTGTTCGTCCCTCACAACCCGATGCGCTCATTGATTTCAATTTCTATGCAATGGACTTGCCATGTTGCCCTCCGAATATACTGCAAATTCCGACGGAGGAGTCGCAAACTGTGGAGGTGCACACCCTTGACTTCACCATGCATGCGGTAATTGCTCGCCCCGCTCGCCGAGCCTACTTGGTTATCGTCGAAACCGAGTCTGTTTGGTCCTTAGTTAAGACAATAGTCGATCCGAAATAGTTAACCCAATTTTTGGTATGAAAAAAAAAAAATCTTCCTTTATTGAATTTGAAGGTTATCCTTAACTGGAAATATGAGTGAATTTTTCTCCCTTCTAAGCGGACAGTTATAACTGGAAAGTTTAGCAGTTAAACTGGACGACTAATGAAACTTCTAAAACCCTCCTTCCCGCCACAAATGAACATGACTCGGTTCTTAATCAGAGTTAAATACAATTAGGTTTCCTCAGTTCCTTCACACCTGCCCTAAATTGATTTCGTCATCCCCAAGCTCACGCTCCTGTCTGAGAAACCAATGAAGCAAGAGGATGGGCAGCGCCGTGCGGATTCCTCGGAGGAAGCGCACCACCGTCGAGGCGCGGACCAGAGAGTCTCGAGTCCGGCGGCTTGTGATTTCGGCAACAAGTGAAGATCCGATTCCGGCACCGCCAAGACGTGCTCGCAGCGTTCTGGGGGACCTGCGGTCTGTGCAAGGAGAAGGGCGAGGAGTGGGTTTTCGGGAAGCTCTGCCATCTCTTTGCGGATATCACGACTTGGTTGCGGAGTTGGCGGGACTTCGATCGGAAGGCTCTGTTACGATCGGCGGCAGCGGCAGCGAAGGCCGGTGGGGGACGAGCTCGCGGTTCTGAAACACCGCGAGAGGCCCAGAATAAATGGAGGAGAGCCGAGGAGCTCCTTCCCAGCGCCGGTCAAGAACGCGCACGAGCGTGTGCTGTTCGACTGCGAGGACGACATGTGCGACCTGGACGTGACGATCGGCCTTGTTCAATCGGCGATGTCCCGCATGGGAACCATCTGGCGGCCGGGCGCCGCGATGGCTGTCGCCTGACGGCCGGAGAGCTGAGGTGCATCAGGAGGATGTACGGCGACCAAGGGCCGACATGGAGGAGCTCGTGAGGGATGACCAGCGCGCACGCTCCCGCTTGTGCTGAGCCGGTTGCAGCAAAAGCAGGACCAGTGGATGCCTACCGATCACACACGATGCTCGCGAGTCTGGAAGAAGGCCTTCGCGGAGCCCACCAGCCTTCGATGGGCCGTGGAGACACCAGCACGAGCACCAGCACCATCAACCGCCGAGGCTCGTGGACACCGGCGGCAGCGCGCCGTGTCCTCCGGCAGAACCAAGCCGGAAGCGCCAGAAAAAGTCAGCGCGAGTGTCCCTTGAATCTGTTGAGTAGAAGCCAGTGTAGACCGATGCGGCTCATGACTCCCAAAATTTTACAAAATTTGTGAGTCCACTGTTAGTTAGATTTTTTGGTCGAAAGTTACTTACTTAGATGAAAGTGGCTTAATGTTTATACATTCTAACAATGATGTCTTGTGATAAATTGTCGCTTTGAGGTTCGGATGTTAAAATCTTTTTCAGGCATAGACACGCTTGATTGAATTTAGTTGTTTCGACGAACGATCAAAGAAAAATTTATGTTCTGTTTATGAAGATTCGATTTCACTTTGATGAACGATCTAAGAATATGGCCGCTCGCGAGAGTTCACCCCCCCACAATAACACAAAAAAGTGTTATAGGAATCGAGAATTTTCAAAATATCATTGCGGCATGGAATGGCGATTTGAAGGTCCGCTAAGTAAAGCAGGTTCCATGAGATAGATATGGCGGTCGAAAAAGATTGTAACCGGCATTGAAGATTGTAAGGGTCTGCTAAGTCCAAGTTATTTAGTGAATTACATTGTAGGAAGCAAGCCATTTATGACCCACATTTTAAACGTGGGTTAATGTAATGGTTCTTGACCCATTAGATGTGGATTATTCATCTGTTGGAACCACTTACAGCCGGGGGGGCAGGTGCGGTGTTACTTCTCTATGTAATGATGCTTTCCCCATTGCAAACTCTGTTTTGTTTTTCGTCTCAAGTTTCAGTTCATTCCTTAAAATCACTCAACTTTATGTGTGATTTGGAGCAAAGGCTCTTCTTGGATTGTAGGAACATTTTCTGCGTCCCGATTCTCAAAGTGTGTGATCGCTGTTCTTGTAGAATCACCACACCCCATCCCACTATATTTGTCACACGAAGTAAGAGTCGCATAGTTCTTTAGTATGGTAAAATCTAGCCATAAACGTACTCTTTCCGCACAAGAATTAGATGCTCAAGTTGACGTGATTGCTTAGAACGTAAATATCACAAAATTAATAAAATGGTCTTCAGGTCCGTATCAGAAGAGTATCAGAACCGGTGAAGCCGAAGTGTTGACGACAAGTTTGTACTCGACTTTGAGAACCTATACAACATGCCGTGCAGCCTTTTTTTTTTTTCCTCTCGATTTTTGTTGCAGGCCACAAGAGGTGGTTGTTTCATTGTCGACAGGAGGATTATGAGGAATCACGTTTCTGTTGCTCTTCAAAATGCTGGCAGCGCATTTCATACGTGGTGTGGTTCTGTAATAATCAACTCCAGAAGGTAATGTGCACTTCCGATAGTCATTTGGTGGGGATAATTAGGGAGGAGATCATTGGTGCACAGGTCACAAAGCTACGCCATCAGCTGTCCACGAGCTTAAAGCAGCTTCGCAGTTAGCTCTGCGCACTTTTGCTTGATGCTGGCTTCATCTTTCTTGCGGCTGTTGGCAGCTTGAGTGGGGATTTTCGCATTATCTTTTTGTCGGGTCCATACGTCGGGGATCCTTCGACGGACTCTGGGATTCTATGATCAGGAAAGAGCATATGCGAAACTTTGACAATTTTCATCATATGTTAACTTATCTAGCACGCTACAACATGGCCACCCTTTCTTATGGTAGCCTCATCTTTAAAGGAATCTGCTCCAAGAATGGGGTTTTGAAAGAGACCGGAAGAAAGCTGGGAGAATTGCTCGTTCCCACACTAGCATGGTGTGAAGATCAGATCCTCTTACGGCCAATCACTGATTATGCTGTCTTATGCTCAATAGTCAATCTCATCC
>JAGVVM010010112.1:0-10166 GCA_019149425.1 Psidium friedrichsthalianum | reverse complement strand
TTGACAAAAAAACTTGATTGCTTTTTCATTTGGGCCGGTAAGTTGTCGTAGTTGCTTTGGCCAATAAGTGATGTGCCTCCATATATTCTTTTATCGGGTGGGCATGGGGCGAGGCCGCGGCGGGGCACATCCTCGAGGGGCAGTGTGCCCATGCGTGGAAATCTCATGATTTTTTGAAATCCACGTATGCAAAATTTATTATGTGGTTAGTAATTTTCATGACCCTTATAAACTCTGATACTCATTTGGTTTTTTTGTAAGAAACAACGATTAACACAACAAGTATAACTGCTGGGCACAGAAATCACAGATGCCTATCCCTATTCTCTTGTGATTACGAAAAAAAAAAAAAGAGCAAAAAGTCAAAGCTCAGGCATATTGTCGTCGACGTTGCTTTTGTTTGGGGATGGGGAATTCAATGTGTTTGGACTCAGGTGTGGGGGCCAGGCGGAGAGTGTGAATGCTGGTGCTTTTTGGGAGGAATTACGAGAGCGGCATATGCCGTCCAACGTGGTAGTGACGCTCGTTTGGTGTTAACAGGGCGGTGTTAGCGGGGGTCATTCGGTCAGCATGTCCATCATTTTCCATGGAAAGCGACTCTGGATATGTGCGAACCGGGGTCATTTGCCGCCGTTTCATTTGTCTTTCACTCTCGGCTGTACGTTGAATTGTTACTCCTCTCCTACGAAACTTGACCAAAGAACTTTCAAGTCCTTATTGATCTTTAATTTCCAGCATGTGGGTGGTCCTCATACTCAAATGGATAGGAATAAATTCGCCATGCTCCTCTTTTGTCAAAGTTCCGTGCATATCTCTATCTCGTCTATTCGACCCGTAACATAAAAGGTCGGATGCCTTTTCTTCGACTCAACCAATCTCCGTGGATGTATGTAATAGTCCTGTTCATGCATAGTGGGTAAGACACCCCGCTGATAATTGGCAAATTGGATTCTTTTCCTACGCAGCAAGTGCTATGCAAAATGTATACGCCCCAAATCTAACTTATTAAAAGGAATACCCATATCTCTGTATCGCTTACATTGGCACCATTACTATTTATTAATACTAAGTACCTAAGTCTTGACTGTTTACACTTTCAGTTGAACACAAATAAAGGCAACCGGAAAATGGTAAAAGGAGGTCAAAATGATACTTGCGCAAAGTATAATTTTTTCCGTTTGCAATGTGTCCTTAATTATTTGCATTTTTATTAATTCCATAATCGCTATTACAAGAAAATTAGTCGAGTGCAACTTACCCTACTAAAGTCTCCATGCTATTGTTGCCACATTTATGATATCTCTCATCTGTTTGTCTTGGTCCTTGAATTGTTCCAATTTTCTCTATCAAATATTACGTGCTGAATTTTTAGTTTTCAGCACTTTATTGAGTTATCAAACATGCTCTTAGTTTTTCAACCAAAAAAATTAAAAACCATGATGTACCGAAATTTCTTAATATGCAAAGCCGAGGCAAGTGGCAAAATCGTTATATTTACTCAACTACGTGTCGACATCACGCATTTGGCTCGACATAAGAACACCAGACTCCACACGCAAACCTGAGAGCCCACCACCTATTTGCGAGGTGAGAGTGACGACTCCGAGATCACAACCCCGCAAAGTGCACTCCCCCCACCCACCTGAACCGCGCAGCGAGAAAGAAGATCGGACGTCGATTAACCTGGCGATGGCGAACCATCTGGAGGGCTTGGTGGAGACGATAAAGTCCAAGGTGCACGATCGCTGAAGAAGACGAAGAAGCCGTACGTGAAGATGGACAAGAGCTCGAGCGTGAAGGTTGAGATACGTAGCCGAAAGGCCCGCAACCTCATCGACAAGACGCTCAAGCTCGCTGATCGCCCTGGCAAGCGCAGCCTCTCCTAGACCTCCCCTAATCTCTCATTGAAAGAAACCGAACGATGAGGATGAAGATGAAGATGATGTGTTCGTGTCCGTTTGAACTTGGCCTCTTTTACTTTGGTTTTCGTGTTGTCATCGTCGTTTTTCGAGTCGTTGCACCAGCCGTTTCTGGGTTGCTGATTAGGTTTTAGGACGACATGGGAAAGGAACCGTTTCGGTTTGTGGCTTGAGAAAGACGCGTTTTTCCAAAGTTATGTTGTACAGAGAAAAGGGTCCATCGAAACATATCGTCCCATAAAGCAATCTGCTGTATATATCAAAGCAAAACTCAATGATGGAAGCAAAAATTCATCAAAGAAGAAGAGGAAGTTTAAGGTGATCGCTTTATATCTTCTCCCGAAATGCTGCGCGAGAAAAAAACGGGAGAGACGGGTGTGTTTTCCCTTTTCCCCCGGATCTCGAGCCTGAAGTTTTGTTTGAAACACTAGCCGCGACGCTGTGCCTACGTGCGAAACTGGTCTTTGGCATCCATCTTCTCGTTCCGTCGCATGTAGGAAGTAGGTATTTCATGAGCCGAGGGATGCAACGTAACGAGGATTCTGGGGAATGAGAAGACGATGATGGGTCGTTTAATTAATTTCCACATGTTGTGATGATGATGATGATGATGATGATGATGAGTCCACGGAGGGAATGATCTGGTTTTGTGGCGAAGCCAAAGAATAAGGAGAGAGGACTTTTTCTGGTGGATCCTCTCAAGTTAGTCCCACGGTCGAGACCTGAAAATGGCGGATTTCGCAGATTCACATTTGAGTTCGGGACTGAGCTCCCCGTGAATTGACGAGACGTGGAATTCCTCTCTTTTCTGGTGAACCGTGACGTGCGTTCACACACGCTTGTCACCTGGGCTTTGATCGCATTGGGGGCTACATCAAAACGCGAAAAACACACGTTGACTCGGGAATGCATGGAAGGAAGTACATGGTTGCAAATTCAGGGCCCCGGTTCAATGGTCTAATTTCCAAGAATACCACCGACTTAGTTGCAATTTCAATTTCGTGTTGAATTTTCTCTCGTCTTATAAAAAATCCCCAACTTTCAATCTGATCTCATATCCATCCACACATTGAAAAACGCCACTTTTTTTTTATTTGGAATTATCAACATTAAAGTCAATTAGAGGTTCATCATAAGAACTCGCGCCTCATGAACGCCCTCACTTTTATACGGAACAGCAGTAGCCTCTAATATTGGTGATATTTTATTTTTGGACTTGTGAGCAAATCTGGAATAAAGTGAAAGTTGTGAGGATTTTTTAAGGCAAAATTAGAGAGTTTTTTTAGGGAGGCCCAGTTCAATCAATAAGTTCTTACATGTGCTTTGTGACTCGTTGTTTAGTAAGATAATCACATCCAAGATGCAATATTGGAGACATTTGTTAAAGTGAGAGTTTTCTTTTTTTTTTCTTTTTTTTTTCCTTTTTGGAGTGTGTGAAAGTATCGGTGCTTAGCGTTGACTTTTGGTGGAAAGTACGATGCAAATAATTTGGAAAAGTTGATCAAATGTGAAGATTCGTCGCTTTTTTTCCACCTGATCTTGAAGGATAGCCTGGTATCTTCTTCTCGGCTCCTCTTCGATGACTTTGAGGTCGCTAGAGTCAAGCTAACATCCTCAATTCAAACAACTGGGCCAAGGATTGGACAAATTAGCCAAACGTTAATCCCTCGAAATTGGAGGCTGGACTGGGGAAGGCGAAGCCGAGAGATAATGCAAGCTTCACGCAACTCGTGAGCATTAACGACATAAAACAACATAAGGAATGTTTGACTACTAATTTGTGGAATTCTTGACATCATCTCCCTTTGTAATTTGGATATACGTATAACCATCTAACCCGAAACATTTCATGTAATCGCGATTTCGATGAATGAAGCTGAAAGTCGTCTCAATATTTTGAGAGGTGTGCCATAGAAGGTGCATTGCTTCATACTCATCGTTAGTCACGTTAATCACATCTAAGATGCACCACTGGAGATTTTTGTTGTAGCGGTTGCCTTTTTCATGTTTTTCTTTCTGGAATGTGAAAGTAAAGCATTCATCGATTTCGTCCGTCATGTTTTTTTTTTTTTTTTGAAGGATAACCTGAACGAAAATATATTAGCAAAATCGCACTCGCAATAGAAGGCAAAGAACGATTGATGCATGGCATCTCTTCCGAAAGAGAACACCTTGACTTAACTGAGGCCTGCTGAGAACAATCAAGAGTGAGGACGGGGTCGAGAGTGTGCCTTGGATAAGTCCTCCGACACTCAAGTTAGAGAGTGGGTAGGGGGGAAATCAAGAGAGAGATGGTATCGACTATCAAGGTACCTAACTCAATATGTGTGTGCCTTACTGGTTTGTCCCAAAAAAATTATAAAAAAATATTTTACACTTTTGCTTATTCAATGCTAAACCTTTCAAATTTGTTGATTCGGTCTTAAATCTCTTCACTCCTTGTCATTCATTTCTATTGCCTAAAATCGCTGATGTGGACGCTTGCTGGTGCTGACGTGGACAATTTTTAACGATATTCTTTTCCTTTTTCCAATTCTTTTTTCTTCCAACGCTAGGCGAGGGTAGTCGGGGAGGGTTGTCAATATTTGGCACGGTCTTAAGGTGTGATTCATACTTTCTAACGACAGGAAAGCACACGAGTTTTGCTGCGATGAGGTCTTGAGGGGGGCATCACTCCTTGGATACTAGAGGGCTTTTATAGTTTAAGCCCATATTTTTTCATTAATAGCTTGGGTTCAGGCTGATAAATAGTTACTGCCGACTCATGAATAGTTACTGCTATATATACTCTTTTTTGCTTGTAATTAAGTGATGTAATGAGAGATGCGAAATGCTAATTATAATGAAATCCTCTGCTGGATGTAGCCTTAGTTTGAGGGTGAATTAAGATAAAACCTTGTGTCTCGATTTTTCTTTCTCATTTTACGCTTTACTTCGTAGTGATTATTCTGCGAATCCTCACACGATGGACGCCCTCGCTAGATCTGGCAAGCACCACCCTCAGCTGACGGCAAAGGGAAATAAGAAAGTAAAAATAACTATATATGTATATTCATAAAATATTAAAATATTATTAAAAATTATCCACATCAACACTGGCGGTGCCACGTAGGAAGGCCGGAATCTACATCAACGATATCTAGCCGATTCAACTGATTGGCAAAAGGTGAAAAGGTTTATAATTGAATCAGCAAACTTAAAAGGTTTAAGATCAAATTGGAAAAAGTGTAAAAGGTCTATGACTTTTTTTTCTTTTTTGAAAATATTCCGTGGGTGTCACTATTTATGTATAAGGAGGGTTGATTCCCTGGTATCATGAGTGCTCTTTTCCAATCTCCTCTGTATAATTTTTGTTTTTATAATAATAATAATAGAACAAGTTTTATAAAAGTGAGAGAAAGGATAAATCCAGGGCCGGTCAATAATCGAGGTCTATGACGCACAACCCGGCGTATTTCCCAGCCATGAGGATCAACCCATACACGAAGCCCACAGCCCACTAAAGATCCATGATAAGAAATACCCTAAAGGAAAAAAAAAAAAAACGTCACGTCACCCTTTCTTTTTTCTTCATCACTTCCGTGGGCGACAGAACAAGAAGTGGAACAAAGAGAAAAGGTCTCTCTTTGATTAAAGAAAAGGAAAAAAACTATCCAAATAGACCTAAACTTACTGTATTTTGACCAATTCAGTCCTCAAAATTTTAATTGTATCAATTGAGTCCTTAATTTTTTTTTAAAAAAAATTTACATGGCCCAAAACTATTGAGTGGATGCCAATGAGCATATATGGTAGTGTTGACGTCGATTGGGGGCGACTCTTTCGTTCGAGGGCAAGGGCCACGATAGTCCCTCTAGAAGCTGCAAGGCTAGTGGCTCTCGCCGGCCACTAAGCAAGGGTCTTGCACTCCTTAGAGCTGAGCAAGGGCAATGACCCTTGGTGGCTGCAAAGGCGAGGGCTGGAAGCCCAGTAAATAGCTAGTGAGTGCTCACGAGCCTGCTTAATGCTGGGTGAGCGCCGCAATACAAGGCTGCTGTCTGCAGGCCCTTGCCTAGTAGCTAGTAGTGGGCCTCGGCAGATGGAGGGCAAGATGCTTAACAATAAAAAATGAAATTTAATAAAAATTTTTTATAAAACTTCTGCGTTAGTGTCGACCATGTCACATAAGATGGTCAATACTCACGTCAATGATTTTGGCCAAAATTGGCCGAATATACTATATTATAAATTGTCAAAAGGTTTAAGACTTGATTGGCCAAATCGAAAGATTTAAGACTAATTGACATCAGTGTAATAAGCTTATGACTTTTTGATATTTTTCCCATTAGAGATTCATTATGGAACCTACGTCTTAGGAACATCTCATTTTCATATGAAGCAATAGCAACCTCTTGATATTGGTAATTTTAAAGAAATTAATAGCAATTTTTGGACGTGTGGGTAAATTTAGGAGTAGAGTGGAAGTCAAAGGATTTTTTTTAAGGCAAAAAAGAAAAAAAAAATACGGAACAGAATTGAGATTGGAGCTAAAATTGGGGAGTCTCTTAAAAGATTAACCCGTTCTTAAATATTTGGAGGTACTACGCGTGCTCGGTGACTCGTTACATAATTTGCATCTAAGATCCACCATTGGAGATTTGGTCGTAGTGAGAGTTTTCTTTCTTTTATTGTTTTTGCAGTGTGGAAGTATCGGCATTTAGCGTTGACTTTGGTGGGAAGTACCATGAGAACAATTTGAAAAAGTTCGAAGATTTCTTCCATCGGGGTTTTGAAGGATAGCCTGAACAGATATATATATATATATATATATATATATATATAATATAGCAAACCAAGCTCGCAATAAAAGCCAAGGAACAATTGATACATGATATGTCTGTCGTCTAGACGCGAAGGATCGAGCGTACGGGCAAATAGTACATAAACGATGACGTTGAGGCTGCTTGTGCCAACCTCAGCTAACATCCTCATTCAAAGTTCAGACATCCTCATTTTGAGACAATTGGGCCGAGGATCGGACCATCAGCCTAAATTTACTCTTGAAAAATGGAGAGGCTAGACCGGTGAAGGCCGAAGCTGAGATTGCGGCTTGTTTACAGCAAAAACTACGGTCAAAGGTATTTCGTCGTCGTGGCAATCCCGGCGAAACACGTCTTATACAATCCGTGAGCATTAATTTCCACCGATTAACTTGAAGAACTAATGATCAGGGCTGAAACATAAACGACATTAAGGATTGTGTGGCAACTAGTCTTTGGAATGCTTGGTGTCGTGTATTTTTGCATGGGCTTCTGTGCGTGTAAACACTTTACTTGTAAGGCCAGGTCCAGTCTAATTGACCTGAGCAATCCCATCAGGTCCAAAACAAGATATATTCTTCTTCTGTCTTGCTCGAGGGCATAGCCGAGCCCTCCAATGATCACCGCCATCTCATTGACCTTGTTTGCAATTAGCATCTTAGAATTTGAACATTCAAGAGGAAAGCTGCGCAAGCATAGGAATATTAAGATTGTGGTTCATTTGATTCTTTTTATTGCCTTTTCTCTTCCACTTTTTCACATTGATCCCTCATTTTATTTTTTTCTGTTGTACGTGTTCTTCGTTTTATATATGTCAAGTTATTCGAAGATAAGTAAGGCAAATCCTCATATCTAAGACAGCCTTCATAGTATAAATCAAAGTTTCCATATCTTCACTGTTGGTTTTCCATATCCACTGAGGAAAGCAGGCAAGGTCTACATCAATCGGTCTGTTTGTGCCAAAAGTCCTACATATCCAATTCCTAATAATAAATGCCAGATACAGTGAGCTCGAGCCTGGCTGCTATGTTCTATGATTTGACTATGTTGTGTCTATCCATTGTATACGTGTATATTTCATTTAGCTAGCTTCGTAATGTTTATATACACAGCACAAAGAGGAGGTCAACTTTGGAACCTCCGCTCCATACGCATACGTATGCACGGAGATAAGAACATTTCAAAGAGCATGTGATTTGAGGCTCAAGCAGGAATCGTTTTCTCTTATTACTTGGTTTCTGATTTCTTCCGTTCAAATTTGGCCTACTAACGTCGTTCTCTCATCCCTTCACGTACTCGTGAAAGTCATCAATTTGGTCTTAATTTAATGCCGGTTTTGAACAAGTCAACACGTTCCACGCATTACATTACACTTTCAATGACGTCTTCCTTTTCAACTTGTTCGCATTCAAACCGCTCATGCTAACCCCGATTCCAGGAAAGAAAACCCACAAGCAAAACCCTAGTTTTTAAAGCCCATCCAACCACCCTTTATATACTCATCAAACCTTTCTTGTGGAACTCACACCCAAAACGTGTTCCAAAGGAAAAGAGAGAGCTTATTTTCGTTCTTCTCCTTCTTTCGTGTTTATTTATTGCTCTCTGGAGGAATTGCTCAATTGTGCAATTTGAAGAAGCCATGAGGAGCACCAAAGCGGCCAGCAAGCAAAGCAAGATCAAGCAGGTGATGTCGGCGCCCTGAGGATCATGAGCAAGGCCAAGAACTTCTACATGAGGAGCATGGAGGACTTGGCCGGCAGGGTGGGCGAGGGCAGTGGAGGTCGCCACTCAGATCACGAAGCTGCCCAAGAGCTTCAGCGTGAACTCGTCCAAGGAGAGGGAGGAGGATGAGGACTTCCGGGAGCTCGTGCGGGCTGTTTCTAAGAGGAGAGGCTTGGACATGACGGGTTCGAGTCGCGAACGGGACGGGTCCAACAGCGCCAACAATAACGTCTACGGCGTGGAGAGGAGCCAAAGCGTGGGGTTGGGGAAGATAGGGAGGATTGACGAGAACATCTCTGCTGATGTGTTGAGGAAGATAGGTTGAATCTGAAGGCCGATTCGGCGTATCCAGGAGCAGAAGCCATGCTGTTGGCCGGAGAAACGTTGTCTCTATTAAATGCAAAAGGCAAGGAAACTTTCGTGGATATACGATGTTTGAATTGGGGAAGATCAAAAGTAAATAATAAGACTTTGAGGGCGTGTCCATTTCGAACTTATGTACCTTCTTGGTTGTATCAAATTGGTGATTCTTTCAGTTTAGTTCTTCCTTGTTTTTTTTTGTGGTTGTCGTTCGAGAGTTGTAGCTATAACGCTACCCGATCGATGGTGCCCTTTGTAAGGGTACTTTGCCATTGTATTCTACATCCCGGATCATACTGGCACAAAAATAATCGAACATGTATTTAGTGATAATTCGAGAATATGTGAACATGTCTCCGTCAAGCTCTGTTCATTCTTGCACAGAGAAATTCCGGTCAACGAATCATTCTTACTGTAGTAAATCGACGTGAATTATAGTAAGCCTTTTCATTTAATGAAAATGTCGGACGTTTCACCTCCTGGTTCATCAACATAGAAGATGGTCCTCGCGTTTCCTCAAAGTGGGCCTATCAACCCTAGGAAACATACTCCCCGATGTGCACCCTAGGAAATCCGATGAGCTGAAGCTTCCACATCGAATTCAAGGGTCTTCTTGGTGTGTGGGTGTGTTGTGTGTATGAGGCAAGAATTGATGTTGAAATTTGCAATCTTGAAAATTCTTTTTTCTGATAATTGGCAGAATATTCATACCTCAGTATGAACAGCCAACTATTTGCTATGGATTGGCAAATTTAGCCATTTGCTTTCTCCTAATTGCGGATTCGTTTATTCCGACAGCTCCCGACGAGCTATAGGAAGTTTCTCCTGCATCGAATCCACAATCTTTTGATCTAGGATTGCTTGTCATCATTGTTGTCTTGCATAAGAACAGGAAAATAAAGAAGGTGAAATAATCCAATCTTGAGTGAAATAAATACCATGGCTCCGAATAAGAACAGTAATTATCTTGTTATTTTACTGCAGCTATGTCTTAAGCATATGAGCTACTGAAATCATTTGGAAGTTCTTGCTTCTCGAAGCTTCTATTTCCAAATTCCAAATTACGTAATCCGACTTGCAATTGTATCGCGTTCTCGCTACTTTAGTCCTCAGTTTTCTTTAGCGGGTGGCTGTAATTAATCATTATTAGTCATTTCAATTATTCTATGATCTCTCGGTCAAGCAGCCAATGTAAAGGACGTAAAGTTCTATAACCTAGACAACGGGCCATCTGACTTTGTTTTTGGTGAAAGTTACGGAAACTACTACCTAAGGGAGTTAAGGCCAGAAATAATTTCCTACTAATACAACAGCTGTCTCTATATTTTCACTTCCGAATATCATAACAATCAGACATACGGGGAGG
>JAGVVM010010111.1:0-12307 GCA_019149425.1 Psidium friedrichsthalianum | reverse complement strand
TTCCGAAAAAACCTTTTCAGATTTCATCGATGCGGCCATGCAAAGATGTGAATGGTCCCCCTGTTTATTTTGGATAGAAATTGATAGACATAATCTAAAGGCGTAGACCGTAACCGTCCTCTTCTAGCATGCAATTTTAGGAAAGTAAATATTGAAATAATTCGCATAATAACGTTGCCCCATTTTGTGATTGTTGTGGGCTGGGCTATACAAATATGTCGATTCCTACTATGAGTATTAGCTCCACTGCTCGATCGGTTATCGTCTTTCACTATTTATGTCGCCTCCACGTCCTTATAGTTACCCCTTTTTTGTTAGAAAATCGACCGAACACTTGGTAATATCTGTGTCAATCCCGAAATTGAATTCGGATCTTTTTTTAAGTCGATTTTAACTTGCGATCGGTTGCAGGTAAATTACAATGCCCGTATTGCGAGACTCGGGTCAGCTCCGGAGTGGAATACAGATCGTAGTAATCGTAGATCCGGTTTTTCTCTCTCTCACTCTTTTTGCTTGCTAAAGCATACGCTATGTACAATACGCGCTATGGTGGGTAAAAGGCTATTGTGTCTTTGTAAATTTCCTAGGGAGACTTGATGGTTTATCATTTCGCGGGTGGGGGAAAGTACAAAGTTCAGTTCGTCTCCGGTTGGCATAAAAGCAACACGTGACGGGTTCTATTTCATGTGGACAACGTCTTTCAGACCAAGGGCAGAGGCCCACTAGAAAATCGGGTCATTTTCTATCTTGTCTGCTATTGCGATGGCTTTTAAAAACCCTAGCCCACCACTACAAAAAAAAGTAAAGAGCAAACCAAATACATGATTGCCCGAAAAGAGAAAGGAAGAGTTAGGCGCATGAGAACGTTTCTGTTTTCTATTCTGTTCCAAACCTATTCTGAGAATAGATTTGAACAGAAACTCGTTTGGCAACGTCAAATCTGTTTTATATTTCCTGAAACAAAAAACTGTTCCAGAAATAGATTTTGGGCCCAAACCTAGAAACAAAATTTTTTTGTTTCTGGGCAAAATAGAAAAGCTATTTCTGTTCAGAAATTAGTTCTGGAACAGAATAGTTGTCATGCCGCCCTTAGTATCCAATTAAGAGAGGATTCTACTCTAGAGGCCTTTACAACATAGTTTGCCAATCATTTGAATAGAGAGAGAGAGAGCGCCGCTCGCGAGTGAGCGGTGGCCAAATTCTAGATTCTCAAAGATCCAAGAGGCTAATACGATCCGGTGATGAGACTTTTGTTTTCATTCATAAAAGGCATATTTTGGAGAGACAGACCCTCCCTATGCAAATTCTAATAAGAGCTAATTTTAATGCACTTTAGATGGGCACGCGAAATTGAGAATGTGAATGTCAATCTTTCGAAATTCAGGATGCAAAAATTCATTTGAAGCGATTGAAGTATAGGATGTTTTTCTAGGCGAACCTTTCTTATGAGTAGGCAATCTAATCGGACTAATATATAAATTGATGGACAGACACGATGTGCTCCCTCCTCGTGTAATATTTGAATTTTTGCCTCTCCCTCTTCTTTTCCTTCCCCATTCCTTTGAAACCGTTGGCTGGACCGGACAGTGCCAGTTAGTTACTCTGAGACGTTTTCCGTATCCGTGGGGTCCACAAAACGTGGTCGGTCGGTGAACAGTGACAAGCGGCAGCTATCTTGTGGTTTTCATCACCATGTATAACAGCCCGACGTGTTTTTGTTGGCGTTTGTTCCCAATCGCCAGTCCAGTTTTATCGTGGGATAATGTCTCCTTCGCAGTCCGATTTATATAATCTGAGAGTTTAAATTGAATATGCACATTTACGAACCACGGACAAATCAAAAATTCAAAAATCACGTTATGTATTATACTAAAGTTCAGAGACTAGATTTGATAAATTAAAAGGTGATGGATTAGATTACGCCCATTATGACAAAAGTTCAGAGACTATTTATATTGTTTTTCTTATATTTGAAAAAAAAAAAAGAGAAGCTTTTATACTTGTCTATTTTTACACGTGTGAATCAATAGGGGAAAGATAATTAGCTTCTTTATTCCATGCAAACATTGGAAATTGATTAACACTCCCTTGTACTAAGAATAATATCTTTCGTCGACAATGACCCGTCATTGATTAATTAGGTCACGGGTAATTTTAGAGCTACAGTTCCAATTTCCTTAATTGTTCTCTTATTCCCCCTCTTATCACCTATGAAACTTCAAAGTTCTGAGTTTACTTACTAAGGGAGAACCGAAGAGGTTGAAACATTAGGACCAAACCAAACCGAACCACATTCCATGACATGGTTTGGTTTTGTTTAACTTTTTCAAAAAAAATAGAATCATATCACAACCGGATAATTTCTTATTAATTTTCCTTTTTTAATATTTCGGAAGTGAAGTAGCCTATCTTTCAAATTTGAAAGGAACGTTGATTTAATTTTGTGTGATTTTATGAATTATTGTGAGCGTGGAGTCAATATTTTTTTTCGTGAAATTAGTATTCTTTCTAAATATCTTAGCGAGCTTAACTAGCGTTTGGCGACCCTCACAGTGCTCAAGGGAGGGCGATTATTGCCTTTTAGAGAAAGAGAGAAATGGTGGCCATGATCCCTCCCTCCCTCCCTCTCTGTGCAGGCGGTGGCATCCCTTGCCTAAGGGCAGCAATAGGTTTGGACTCAAGGCTAAGTTCTGTGACGGCCATCCGTCGACGCCTTTTAGAGAGAGAGAGAGAGATGACGGCCATGCCCCCCCGCCTCCATCCCTCTCGGCATTGATAGTGGCCTCCCTCGCCTAACCACAACAACGGGCCAACAACACTATGGTCGAGTGCTCGGAAGGTGGCCTAGGCCCTCCCTCCCTCCTTCCTTCCTTCCTTCCTTTCTCCTCCTCTCTCTTTTTCATGGTTTTTCTTTCGAATTTTTTTTTTTACGGTTTTTTCTGTTTCGCTTTGTTAGTATTTTGGGCGTAGCCTGTACAGACACGACAATGTAAGTCCATATAGTCTTATTTGCATTGAAATCTTAAGGACCACAACGAATGAAATAAAGACCATAGTTAGGGCTTGATTTTGTCAAAGGAAAAAGAAATACAAGAACACGATTAAACATACGATAATAGTTTAGAAATTAAATTGGTCTTTATTTGTACTCGAAATGGTCCATGCACCCCTATCAATTAATTTTTTTTTGGTTTAACCATAAAACATAGTTTACCTTGAATTTTTACTATTTGCTTGCTTGGGCCTGTCCCTGAGTTTTAAAAGTGTCGAGGGGACAAAGATTTTAGATCCTTTGGATTAGGGGTGATCGGTTCTCGGTTCAGTCCGACTCTCCTCAAGAACTGAAAATCGGACCGACCATCCCGAGAACCGGACCGGACAAAAAAAAGTATAGCCCAAATTACACTCTAATTGTTAAAATCAATAACATTATGAAACTTAAAAATCTATATAAAATGACTTCCCATTACCAAAAATAAGAGGCTCAATTAGCCGAAAGAGATTCACAGACCATATTAGGAAAAAAATTTAAAAAAGGATCGATCCGGTCTAATCCTAGGAACTAGGAATCGAGAATCGGACCGCCCAGTCACCGATTCTAATTTTAGGAACTGCGAATTGGACCGAACCTCTATAAATCGGAAGTCGGATCATTGGTCCCGATTCGGTTCGGACTGTCCCAATTCAATCGGTCCAAGTTACTTACACCTAATTTGGATGACCCACTTGCCACTTCAAAAAGCTTACTGGCTTTGTTTTAAATGTCCTCGCCTGTGTTCTGGAACAACTTTTTCAGATTCCCTGCCAAAAGAAAAAGAAAAAGAAAAAGCGCACACACCCCCACACAATACATACATATACACATATGTAGGTGTTTAGCGGAGAAAACCAGTAAATTGACCGATGACGTCATTATTGTCCAAAGTCTAACGTAATGTCGCAGCCCAATTCCATCTCACATCGTTGATGAATACATATCAAAACTGATATACTCGTGATAAATTTACGTTAAATTAATTATTTTGACTACCAAAAACTCTAAACTAATACACATGTGATAGTTTACTCTTTATTAATTTTCATTAAATTGGATTAATATCATAAAAACAATTCAATATTGATACCCTAACGTTAGACTTTGGACAATAATGATGTGTTCCGTCATTTTATTGGTTAGGGCTTGATTTTGTCCAATGTAATCTTAAGGACCACAACGAATGAAATAAGACCATAGTTAGGGCTTGATTTTGTCAAAAGGAAAAAAAATTAAAAGAACATAATTAAACATACGATAAAAGCATAGAAAAAACAATTCAGGCAATTTATGATTCAATTTTGACTTTCGATCGATAAATCCATTAAATTGGATTAATACCATGAAAAAGTCAAAATTGATATCCAAACGTGTATATTCTAAACAATTGCTATGTGTCATTCAACTCGGCAATTTAACGATAAAATTTAACGAAACCTAACGGATTGTAATTTTGTCACATGTGTACTAATTTGAGGTAAATTTGTTAAAAGTATATCAATTTAGGGTTTTTGATGATCAAAAAATAATTTAGGGTAAATTTATCATAAATGTATTAGTTTTGAATTTTGTGTGATATTAACCCTTTTAATGGCTTGGAATAACTTTTCAGATTCCCTGTCAAAAGAAAGAAAAAACACACACATACACACACACATATATACATATACATATATACATTGGTGTTTAGTGTAGTAAACCAGTAAAATGACTGATGACGTCATTAATGTCCAAAGTCTCACGTAATGTCGGGGCCTCGTTCCATTTGATGAATAAGGCTGTCCGTCAAAAGGGTGCATTCGCTACTTCACGGAGTTATCTCCTAATTCATTAATTTCCTGATTTTCGGGACATGTTGATTTGCGACATTAACTTTACTCGACATATTAAGCCCAATGGAAATATTGCACTATAGCAGTCCTCTTTACACGAAAAAATGATAAAATTTTTTTTCTTTTTTGGTTAAAGCTGGTTAGATCAGAGTTTGATCATTCATGCACAAAATTTTTGACAATTTGATGAGTTGACAGCTTTAATGAATTGACAAAAAGTGGAGAGAGCGATCTCGGATGCGGCCATCAAACAAGTGGAATAAGGCAATTGTCAAGACACTGAAGTTGAAACCGTCAAGATGGTGAAGTTGATGAAAAGTCAAGATAGTGGAGTCAATGTAACCGTTTGGTGAGGTTTTGTTTGTAACCTTTTTTTTGTACCATTCGTTGGTGACTGTCGACTATAGGATTTAAATAGCCATGCCGTACTCTTCGGATAAGCCTTGGTGCGTAAACGAACATGTTATCTTTCAATTATCTTTAATTCCTACACCGTAGTTGTGGTTTTCGAATTCGCGTCGTTGGTTGAATTATGGGGATGTGTTTCTTAGCTGTAGCTTTCAAATTCGCGTCGAGCAGTAAATACTGGCTTCTACGTTTGTTGTGAATCATGGGTGTCTCGCTCTCGATTAAATTTCAGCGTTGTATTTTTACGTTCTCAAGCTTCGTTGCCGATCAAATACTCGACAAGGTCCATGTATCTTCTTTGCCGTTTAAAGTGAAGTTATCAATTCCTTTGTGTGTCCGTGATATTTTCTGTCTGAAATCGCCATATAACATGTCTCTTCCAATAAAATCGAAAAACGACTTTCGATAAAAGGCATTTGTCGCGGAGCCGAACTCTGGCGGAAACAAGTCCATGTCCTACGTTTTGTAAGGTGAGAAGACAAGAATAACGAATCGAGGAACGATTTTGCATAGGCGTGTCGTGTTACTCTTTTTGGGATTTAGTTTGTTTAGAATCCAATCAATCTTGTTCTAACTTTGTTCATTGCTAAATGAAATTGGCTTGTTTTTTCTTTCTTTTTTATCGGAAGGAAAATTTCATTCCACTTCAAATAGAGATACACAATTTCAAGGAAAAAGATGCAAATCAAACAAAGCAAGTAATCTAAAAGATAAATCAACTTGATGCACTCCGCAAACACTCGCTCATTTCACAAAGACAGGTCCGACATAACATCAAAGAACAACCGACAGCCAATCGTCGAATCTCGCATCAATACTAGTAATGATTACACGTCCAGATTTCCTTCTTCAAAAAAACTGTTGTGCATCTAGTTCAACGTCTCCAACACCATCGCCGTATAGAGGTGATAATAATTTCACTAGGTTGAGAAAGCATAGAAAACATATCATAAATCTCAAATGTATTTATAAATCGAAATAGATGAACACCCAAATTTTAAATCTAGTTTTAGATCATGAAAGACTCAAATCTAAGTCTAGTTTTAGATTGGAAGGGAATGCATGCAAAAGAGATATCAGTTGATCACAGAATTGCTTTCGGATAAGTCGTAGACTTGTGGAATGCTCGACTGTGCGAAGAAAGCACCGAAGACGGAGCGAGCGAGCTGATCCGACACCCTTCGAGCTTCTACAAAAACTCTTCACAAGGAGAAAGTCGACGTCCCGCGAAATCAACGAATCTCGTGGATAAGGATATATAGATAAAGAAATAAAGAGGGGGAGGCAGAAAACACGCTGTGGGAAGAGCGGGGTTTGGCGACGGCGATGGAGAGAGAGGAAACCCTACGTGTCTAACTTCCTCTGTAATAATTTAGTGATATACTATAATATATATGCGGGTGTCAACAATATTATGTGATATTAAAAAAAAATCACTTGTTTTTCAGAGAGAGAGAGAGAGAATAGTTTATACATTCGGGCGCATTATGAATGGATATCACATAATATTGTTGGCACTCATATATATACATATTTATTATAGAAAAATAAATATTATAATCAATAAATTATGACAGAGAAAATTAGACGTCTTTAAAACCATCGTCCGGCTCCACTTTACCTTGAAGTTAGAGTGTCAAAACTTCTTTATGGCGAGAATAATTTATTCTCTATTCGTCTTCACTTGTAAAAAGGAGAGGTGACTTCATTGTATTACACGTTCTACTCCCTGAGAAGAGTGATTAAGAGAGAGAGAGGGGTTCGATCTATGATTTCTCATTCTTGGACGTTGATAAGATCCTTCCATTTTGCAGCACCTCATAATATATATCAAACTTCATTGCGTGATATGTAGTGTGATTGCAATCTTTACTTAAAATCTAAAGCTTCATTTTAGTGAACTTTCACAGAGCCGCATGTTCTGAAAAATTACTAAAAAAGTCTTAAACCTATTATAATTTGCCAATTTAATCATAAGTGTTTTTTTTTTTGCTAATTGAGTGTTAAACTTTTTGTATCTGTGTTACCTTACAAAAAAAAAACATTTTGTATCTATGTCAATTCAGTTCATCCATCTATTTTGGTCTAAAATCGTTGACGTAGACATCAACTATTTTACATGGTATGGTTAACACCGACGTGAAATTTTTTTCTAATAATATTTAGTAATTTTTGAATTTTTATAGTTTTCTTTGTTTGTTGTTCTTTTCTATTTTCTTTTCCTTCTCTTTACTTCCTTTTTTTTTTCTTGGAAGCGGTGACTAGGGTCAACAGCCATAGGCGAGGGTGTCGCGGCCCTAACCTTGTCATGCAATGCCACTTTTTGGGTTGGTCTCACACTTGGAATTACGATTTTTGGCCAACAACCCTTTAGCGCCCCCCCCCCCCCCCCCCCCCCCCCCCCCCCAAAAAAAAAACATGTAAAGAGAAGGAAAGAAAAATAGACAAGAAAAAAATGAAAAAAATAAAAAAAATTCAAAGATTATAAAAAATATAATAAAAAATGTGCACTCCTGTGCGGGCCTCGCCACATAAGACGATTGGCAGCTATGTCATCGATTTTTTGGCTAAAATTGATCGATTGAACTAAATTGCCATGATGCAAATGGTTTATAACTCAATTGGCAAGAATTGACATAATTGTAATAAATTTAAGACTTTTTTTTTATATAATCTTTCCCGCATATCCCCATAGACCGCACGGGTTTCATTTCTAATAGATAACGCAAACCCGCCCTACATGACATCGGCAACCTTATATTTCCTACCCCGGCTAGTGATTAGTGGAAGCGATGCCAATTCTCTATCATTAGTGACATAATACATAAATATTAGCTGCTTTAAATTAAAACCACGGACTTATCAACACGTATTTCAGAATTCATCCCGTCATTCTAGGTTCTATTTATTAATTCATGGGAGAAAACCGGCCAAAGTGTGAGAAAATGGAAGTCCAAGAAGGAGCGTAACTTACATAAAAAAAAAAAATCAATATTTTAGATCGCGGTCTTTTGGTTTGGTTGGAGAAGCATCTCCATCCGCAAGCTAAAGTTTCATTAATCATTACTGAATTAAACAAATGAAACGGCAATTAATTAGTGATTAGCACGTAATGCTTGACGCATTACGGTCACGGATTGAGTAATCGAATCTTGGGCGATTTTATTTGACCGGCGAACTTCGGGGCATATATAAAAATAGTCCGTGATGTAGGTTTGCTCCGAGGGTGGAGGAATTAAAATTATATTTTGCGTGCATGGCAATTGCTTAATCTTTTTGGCCACGTTTTATTTTTTTTTTTTAATCAAGCTAACAATTAGGCATGAAAAATTCAAAGAGGAACTGTATTTTGAAGGTTGCTTGTACGTATGGGTTCTTCTCCATATACGAAAGTCACGATATTTGGCAAATCGATCTTTCGAGTTTTATAGCACGAAAAAAGCGGACAAAAACTGACTTTGACCCAAAGTTATCTTACCTTAGCCTGACCTCCTCATACCACTTTGTTTCATGTAAGCCAAGACAAAGAAAGCCAGCGCCGTGCCTCCGACCGGTGAGCGGCTGAGGGAGGGGATGGTTGGGAGGAATAAAAATCAAAATCAAAATAAAAAAAATCAAAAAATTATTAAAATATTCTATCGCCGGCCGATCGGCGTCCACGTCAGCGCCGTTGGCTAAAACTCACCTGATGGACTAAAATGGAACAATTACAAAAGCTGGAGGACTGATTTGGCAAAAAAAAAAAAGTTTAGAACTGAAATGGCACAATTGTAATAGGTTTAGGACTGAATTGGTAATTTTCCCGAAAGATGGCTTAATTAAGGAGCACAGAAACTGATTTGAACATTGTCTAATAGGCACGCATGCCAACACTTCTAGAGTAGAATTTTTGTTTCGGGATTACTTATAGAGAAGAAATCCCTTTGGTTATGCAATTTCATTTTTTTTTACTTTTGGAACATTTTTTTTTTGCCCCAGAAGTAGCTTGAAGTAAAAAAAAAAATTACTTTTCAGTAGAAGTAGAAAAAGTAACTTTGAGAAGAAATTGATTTTTAGGTTACGTTTGTTTCATGAAAAATAAACAATTTGGAAAATATTTTCCGAAAAGTAATTGCTTATTTCGTTTAGAAAAATGATTCAATGAAAAATATTTTCATCATCGATAACAATCTATGCCTAACTATTTTCATAGTTGACGAAAAAATTTCACTTATTCATTTTTTAAGCGATATAAGTGATTACTTTTTAATTTTTTTTTAAAATCACCCATTTTTCATGAAATGAACAGATTATAATAAAAGTGTTGCCATATGCGTCCTGAATTTGATTATTTGTGATAGCACCCTCCGAAATCGTTGCCTTTTCGAACATAGTATCTATATATTTGGCAAGGAATCATGGCTTAATGAACGGGCAAATCACACATGGGTTTTCGACTTGGGGCATGAAATTGACTTATGATTCACGTGGATTCACCATTTTCATGACCTTAACATTAATTAAATCAAATCAAATCAAATCTTTAGCCATCAATACACTCCTCAGAATTTTTACAGCTAGTTACATAGGTTAACCTAACGTGCGAAAAATCAACCAAAGCGGAATCAGAAGTTACTAGAATACCCCAACTCAACACGTGTCGGATTTCTAGAGGCCAAGTCGTTTGATCCTATACGGACGCACCTACGCTCTTTTCTCCCCGTCGTCCCGGCAGGCTAGAGAGGGGGGAGGAGAAATTCTATAAAGGCAGCTCGAGAACGGCAATTAAGCACGACGCTCGTCAATCTCTCTCCGTAATTTCTCTCTCTTCTTTCTCCGTCTACTCCGTTCGGTTCGGCCATCCTCCACGTTCGAACGAATCCCCGATCGCCTGCGATTGAATTGATTGGAGCTCGGGGTCGCGGGAAAGTTTTCCGATCGCCGATCAATCGGATCAGTTATCGAGATCCTGTCCCGATCGAACCGCGAGAATTTCTTTTGAGAGGGAGGGACAGAGAGAGTTTGAATTGGTGGGAAAAGTTCGAAGCGCATGAGCTGGTTGGGGAAGCTGGGTATCCTGAATTCGAACTCGAGCCATTTCACCACTTGCCTCTTGATCTTCATCCTCCATTTCTCGCCTCAATTGCCTCCTTGTCTCTTCAAATTCGAGAGCAAGTCGTTAGACCCTTTATTAAGACTGTCGAGTTCGATTAGCTCTAGTAGTAGTAGTAGAAGCAGTAATAACTGTTGTTTTAGTCTGAATCGTTGGACATCGTCTCGGTATGGAGTCTCGAAGAAGGAGTAATCGCCAATTGAGCTCAGGTTGGTGCCGGTTAAATTGCAGACCTTTTGAGTCCATTTCCTCGTTAAGTTATAAATTTTTGTCGGTGGATGCTTTTCTTTTATTGTATAAATTTAGTCCTTTTTTTTTTACCCCGAATTTGGAGCTTTAGTTGAGCTGATATTTTGCGGAAAAGGACACCCTTTATGCCAAAGCTACTGTTGCTCTCTCTTCGTCTCTGTTTTTTGTTTTTTCGCTTGAATGTATTTGGTTTTTCTTAGATACAGAGTGCTTAGACTTTGGATGGGAAACGTTTTGTAGAATTTTTATTTATTTTTTTTGCATGAAAGCTACTGATTTTTTTTTAAATGTTTGCCGTATTGTTTTCTAGTAATTGAATGCTGAAACTGGCGGTTGCAATGCAAGTCTTACTTTTATGTGGATAACTTAAATATATTATCTTGGTCATTTCACTTTTGTGACTATCAAGGTTGGCGTTGCCCGAACTGCTTATGAGCCATGTCGATCATGTGCTTATAACTAGTAAGTGCAGCTTCAACTCTGACTCAAATACTTTAAAAATTCTTCTTCAGCCTGGTGCAATAGAATGGCAATACATGGTGGTCGATGCTTTTGTCTGGAGATTGCATTCTTGATGTTAGAAGTGTTGCAAGAAAACTCGAGGCTTAACTTAGGCACAGAGACTTTTGGTTGCTGTGATTTCTATGGTGTAGGTATAAAAAGTGAATTGTTTTTTTCATTTGTGTAATTTAGGGGGATTCTCTTTATTCGGTTCACTATAGCAACAGTTTAGTCATTCAAGTAGGGTAACTCTTAATTTATGCAATACTTAGTTCTCAGTTTGCTGGTTCCGTACTGCTTGGTGCTGGAATTCATGGTCGTTTTATTTTTGCATAAATACATGATCGCAGGAAGTGAGTAATCAGAGGAACTTCCAATGTTGTTATGCTTGTACTTTTGAATAGGTGAAATTTGTAATGTCATACGTGAATATGTAATGTATTTGCTTCCTTTCATTCCGTAAATGGATACTTTGAAAATCAACTACTATTTTGAGAGGATACATCATGCAGAATTTGCAAGTCCGAGAATAAGTCAGAGTGCGTCCGAGATGGGTTTACTGCATTATGTGCTTTCATGTGTTAACTTCGAATCCTGGACCAAAATATCTAGATGGGGATTATCACCCAGATTCTTAATGGAATTCAATATGTTGTTATGTAGCTTTGTGTATACTATCTAGTACAAAAGGAGGACAGGCAAGGTCACATCAGTTATTGTAATAGGAGGTGGCGTTGCTGGACTAGCTGCTGCTCGTGCCCTTTTATGACGCCTCCTTTCAGGTAACGGAAGATGAGAATACAGTCGGAGAGTATTTCTAGTTCTACCTAAGATTCTGAACACGGAAGTCTCTCTCTCTCTCTCTCTCTCTCTACAGTTGTAATATACTATGTTTCGTGAAACTTTACCAATCATGCTCGATATCAAAGCTAAAGAGAGTTTGTAGGTTTATGAAATTAAAATTAGGACCCATGTTCTTAAATATGGCCTTAAATATTGTTGATAGAAGATCCATTTTTGGTTATGTAATACAAATAACATCAGAATGGCATTGCAAACTAGTCTCATCATTTGCTTGTGTCTGGTTATTTTGTAATTATGACAAAATAGGTTCTTCTGAAGTTATCGTATTAAATGGCGAAGAACACAATGCTCTTGTTAGTGCCATCTGTTGTACGCAAGTAGCTTTTT
>JAGVVM010010109.1:0-13494 GCA_019149425.1 Psidium friedrichsthalianum | reverse complement strand
AAAACTTGTTGCGGTAGAGTTGCATCTACCAGTGTGATAGTTCAGAGGATCTGGTGACTGTCTTCGTCCCAGGAAGATTCCTGTTATTTCATATCTACGAATACCTCACTTGTTTTGTTGTCGGACTGCCATGTCAACTCCGAGAAACATGGGGATATAGGTTGAGTACCTGTACTTGCACTTAAAAGAACGTTGGGTTCGTTGATGAATGGCGGTCACCACGCACAATCGAAATACAAAGATCTCCAAAATTTGTCACTTTGATCGATCTCTTCTACCTATTGGAATCTAAGAGGTAGCAGCAACTTGAGATCAGCAGTTAGATCCGTCATGGGACATTCTTGACCTAGTCGAGGAGGAATTAATCAATCGACTGAAACTTTCTGGAATTGGCCGAATACCTTTAAACCATCTCAAATGCAGTAGATTCTGTCCGTTACGAATTCATTGGCGGCGACGCTTCGGGTCCTGCATTCTGTGCGGAGGTCGTCTGGGCAATTTCTCTAGTTATGTTTCAAATTTTAATAGCGATTAGACTCTATCTCCCTTCTTGTTTTTCGGATTTTCTTTCCTCTACAATGTTATGTCCTCACTAATTTGCGTGATAAGATGGAATTCGGTAAAGGGGACTCCGACGGTGTTACTTCCTTGGGACTCGTCCATGCAAAGGAGCTTTAATTCAAGAACCTTTCTGTCTTTTTTAATTAGATGGAGTTTCTGAAAATCCTTGGTGAATGGATCCCCAGTCCCTCCAGAACCGTCGGAAAAATTATTTTTTAATTTTTGTGTCAAGATATTTTGTATAGTTTTTGGAAGAAATTTCAAATAAGTACCTGAAATACTTTGATCTTCTCAAATAAAGGCTTAGGGTAAACATTATTTCAGAGAAGAGTCTCAAGTGCTCTCTATATTTCAAAAAAAGGCATGTACGAAAGATATTTTCGTCTTTTACCATTTATAATTTTTTCTTCCTTTTCTTATTTTTGTTTTTCTTTCTTTTTTCCTTTTCTTTTTCCCTTTTTTTCCTTTTTCTTTCCCCTTCCCTAGTCAATGCCGGCCTCAGCGAGGGCTGCCCACGCCACTGTGCTCGGGCCGGCGTCGGGCGAGGATTGCAAGCAGAATAGACTGGACTTCATGCTTCAATAACGACAATGGTCAAAACTCTATTTCACCCGGTTGGATCGAACCTAGCACAAAGAGCCATCCTGAACTCGTTCCCACTGACCAACACAATTCCACAGCCCAACCCTGGCCCGACGCTAGCCCAGTCAAGGGCGAGGGCTACATAGATCTACCTCCTCATCGCGTATTTCAACTCCTGCGGTCCAAACTGCGAATGAACCGTGGCGGTGCGCTCCCATTGCAGCACCGTGAGTTCTTCATCTTCTTTGAGCCCTCGCTTCCATGAGCTTATCGACGCTTCATAGCTCAAAAAATTTCAACTTTTTTTGTTTTTTCCCCGAGTTACTCTGGGGCAACCCTGGCTTGAGCTGGCAAGGCCGGGGAAAGGGAAAGAAAAAAGAAAAAAGAAAAGAAAAATTAAAACATAAAAAAAAAAAAGAAAAAAAATTCAAATATTAAAAGACGAAAATGACCTTCAATTTGGTTAGGTCCTTATTTGAAATATAGATGGCACTTGAGGCTCTTTTTGAAATAAGATATACCTCATGTCTTTATTTAATTAAAAAAAAAGCAAAACAAAAATTAAAAGAACCTTATTTGAAATTTTTCCTTTTGTATGTTAGTTTAAATTAAAAGAACCGTCTCCCAACGGCACCGACCCTCTTCTCGGTCAAAAATAATATTTAAAAAAAAAAAACGCACGATCGCCACCTTTTGAATTAGAATGGTCCTTGGAAAGCTCGCCCTTCCTTCAAAATTGGAAGGAAAAGAATTCAAGAGGGTGTCCTACCATCGGCAGAAAAAAAAAGCGACGGCTCTTTTGTGTACGTTACCTCGATCACTGCAGCCGCGCAGGGCCAACCAAGGCCCTCCATTTTCAAACGTTCCATGTGAACTCCACGCTCCACCCGGAAGCTTCCCCTTCTGAGTTAGGCTCAAACCCACTTTTGTATGGAGCCACCGCTTCACTCCGGTTCTCGTCGGCGGGGGATTCAACCGCCCGGCTTCGCCCCTAACGTCGACAACCGGCGTAAGCGACTCGTGGAAAGCTTGAGCGAGGAACTGGGAAACTGATAAGGGAGTGGTGATCGGCATATTGGTTGATTTCTTATAAAGAGAAACGGCCCGGTCGCCAGTCCACCTCCATAATAAGTTTTCGAACTCCCAACGGGGATGATCAATGCCCCAGTCTTGTCATTTTGATCATCTGTTCTTTTTTTTGGGGGGGGGGGGGGGGGGGGGTACTTCACTGCCTACTGCTCTCGGCACGAGATTTGGAAAGAGTCGAACCAGAAAAACGAGGGGGGAGGTCGACAAATTCGCTTCTTGGTTGGCTAGCTCCACGATGGATGGATGGTCCCGACCCGACCAGAAACCTGCTAATTTCCAGACGTTGGCAGAGAAGGAAAGAGATTCCCCACTCTCTGTGGTTTGCTCGTCTCCCATTACGACGCGGCCCCTCATGTTTGTCCCCCCCCCCCCCCCCACCCCAAACGTAACTTTCCACGTTTTTTTTTTTTTCCTTCTTTCTTTTCTTTTCTCCGTTGCTTCTGCGTCTCAATTGGAAATAACCCCTTTTTTTACACGATCTCAAGGGAATCAATCGATGAATACTACTGGTTTCGTGTTTGAAATCGCGCGGTTCAAAGTTGAGATTCATTCTTCTCCGTTATGAATCGAACTTAGGCAAGAATCTGCCATCTTCTCGAAGAGGGGGGGACTCGCTTGATGATGTCATCCCACGCCGATTATTTCTTCCCCTTTTTTTTTTTACATTTATTTTATTTTTAAAGTTTTGGCAATGTTTAAATGCTGCACCTCCCCCTCCGGGGTCAAAAACCCAATTCCCAACCATCAGATGACCAAAACTTGCAAATTCTTAGCTAATTTATTGAGGAATCTTCTTCCGTTCTCCATACGAAATGACCATCTCTTTCGACATTGCCAAACGAAATAAAAAAAGGGGTGTAAATTGCTTGCGACGTCTCTGATTGTTTGTGTGTCTCAATCTAATCGGTGTCTCATCCCTAAGATCCACGCTTCTTATCTCTCTCTCCCTTCCTTTTTTTTTTTTTTTTGAGAATGAGAAATTTGGAGAGACGGGACCCTCCATTACCTTTTGATTTCCTCATCAAAATTTCCATTTAATGAAGTTAAGCTTGTCTCTCAAGCTCTTACTCTTCTTCGTTCTCCAATCTTTCTAATTCAATTCAGCCGTGCTCACTCAAGGTTCGTCGAATTTTTACATGTGTAAGTAAAAAGAGATTTCATGATAGATTGAATAAATAAAATTCACTCTCCCAAAAAAACTTTTTTTCTTTAATGATTTCAATAAAAAGATTATATTAAATTTGTGCCCCGTTCGTTTCGAAAAATTAAATGATTTAAAAAATAATCTCTTATATTTTTTTGGAAAATTAACTGACAAAAATGTTTTCATTATCAATTATAATCTATATTTGAATTTTTTTTATTATGGATAACGATAATATTTTTCGGCAATTAAATATTTTAAATAATATTATCGAAGAAAACTAAAAGTCTGACATAAATTAGGACAGGACGAAGTACACAGACTCACGTGGACTCTCATGCCTCTCTCCTTATTCCCCCAGCCTTTTTTTTTTTTTTGTTTTCGGGTGGAAGTCTCTCCTTATTCATACAGGCCAGGAGCAACCTCGCGGCGTCATCCCGTCCAATCATTTGCTTCCACGTGATCCGAGCCCGTCTAATAATCCCATCGCGAACGTTGATTGAATCAACACCATCTCACCGAAACAGTTCGCGTCGCACCGTATCACAGCCCAACCGTCAACATGAGACCAGCTATTTCCTTAAAAAAGAAAAATTTAAAGAAAACTGGAAAAAAAAAATGAAATATTTTTTTTTTCCTTAGCCCCCGTCTCTCTTTTTCTCTCTCCCTCAGTCCCCTCTCTCTTTGTCCTGTACCGTAATCCATGGCCAAGGCCAAAGCTCCGAGGCGCACTCTCGACACCTACACAGTCAAGTCCATCAACAAAACCATCCGAGGTAAGCTTTCTCCTTCCCCCCTCCCCTTTCCCGAACGAAATTTCGCTTCTCTGCTTCGCTCTCCTTCCGAGAAAGCGCTCGCCGGACCTCCCCCCCTCATTGTTTTCCTGTCCGCCGATCAGCCGGCGACTGCGTCCTGATGCGGCCCTCGGATCCCTCGAAGCCTTCCTACGTCGCCAGGGTCGAGCGGATCGAGTCGGACGGCCGCGGGACCAACGTCAAGGTCCACGTGAGGTGGTATTACCGGCCCGAGGAGTCGATCGGGGGGAGGAGGCAGTTTCACGGCTCCAAGGAAGTGTTCCTCTCCGATCACTACGATATTCAGAGCGCCGACACGATCGAAAGCAAGTGCACGGTGCACAGCTTCAAGAGCTACACCAAGCTCGACGCCGTCGGGAATGAGGACTTCTTTTGCCGTTTCGAGTATAATTCATCTACTGGAGCGTTTAATCCCGACAGAGTAGCCGTGTAAGTTGCTATATGTGATTCCTTTTAAGTAAAAATTTTGGTTTTTGAGCTCATGCCTCGTTTTTTTCTTTTTAATTTTCATCTGGTTGAATGAGTTTAGGTTTGCTTTTCTTTCGAACTGGTTTGGTTTTCCCGTGGAAAGCTAAAATGTACCGTCCTTTTTTTTTTTTGAATGACGATTTCCCCTATCTGTTTATGCTGAAATGGTTAAGCAAATATTGATCTCGGTGTAGATTACAGAAATGCTTGGTTCTTGTGTTTTATTATCTTCAGTGAAGAATGCCTTTACCCGGGATGTATATGTTCATCAATCGAGTCCTCTTTAGTGATTCGAGTGTTAGTGCTGGACTGAGACTTGACCTTAAATTCTGGTTCATGTTGACTTGGCAGGTATTGCAAGTGTGAAATGCCTTATAACCCTGACGATCTTATGGTTCAGTGTGAGGGCTGTACTGATTGGTAAGCTGGAAGCCTTTGGACATGTTTCTTGATCCATTGTAGATAGAACCAATTATTTTTGATGAGGCTACTAGAAATATAGGGTTGATTTGGTCTTTCTCAATGGCTCAAGTGGTGGTACTATTTACTTGGTCCATGAGGGCAGAGTTATATTAACACTGAGACTGATGACCCATAAAAAGACAAGAAGGAGAAAAATAAGCACCGGGTGTTGTATAATGGTATTGGCTTTTTGTCCTCGACAACTTTGCTTGAAAGTCTAAGTTGGGAATGCTTCTTCTCGTATTCTACCTCCTGCATCTGGAAACTTTCCTCAGCTAGTGTCAGCTTAGCAAGCAAGAATTCGGAAGTTCGTCACGTGAACAAATTTGTCCACGATCTATCTGTGGCGGGGATTGGAAAGTGGGCTTCGTATAAAGAATGGTAAATGTACCTTTCTTTTGTTTTTGGTGAGTCTGGAATGGAATGTTGCTGAAAGGTCTTGCATATCCTTGGGCAGGTTATGTTCGAACCAGGCAAGTATCAGTTCATTGGAAATGTATTCCTCTTTGGTGAAAAGACAATTGTTAGAAAATCTACTTATGCTATAACAATGCAAAAGACTTTTAAGAGTAGGAGACTATCATAATGATTGGGTATTACAGGTGCCACCTGACCTGGTTATAAGGTCTCATTAATGCCGTTTGTCAATTATCTAGATCGATAACCTAATAAAGCACACCTCCCAAGGCATAAAAGGGAATTGATATTTTGGTGGGATCTATCTACGGGCTATATTTCAGAGGCATTTCCATGAAGCTTCAGGGTTACATCATGGATCGTATCACTTTGATTTTTTTTTTTTTTTGGGGGTGAAAAAGGGTGCAAGGCAAGATTACAAAACCAGCATGTACTAACAGAAAATCCCACTTTGTCTCCTAATAAAGCATAAGACGTTTTTTGTGGCAGTCAAAGAACTGTGACTACGTTTTGTCTGTTTCAGCAGTTATTTATAGCATGGGTTGATGACGGTTAAGTTTCAGCCCTTAATAATATATTCTGCCCACCTTGACGCTCTCTTGCACAATATCTGGTGACATCTATGAATGCTTACGATTGCCAAAATAAAAAAAGGAAGAAAGAAAGAAAAAGAACATGTGAAGTAGATTTCTGCTTTTCAAGAGGATATTAATTGTACCTTTATATTGACATTATCCCCACGAGCGCGTGTTCTCTTTTTATCTTGCACAACACTATGTACACTCGGGATAGATGCTACAAGCTGGCAATATGCATCTTTTGCATGTGCATGTGTCGCATTATCCGTGCGAGAGTGAAGGAAGGATTAGATGGAGGAATCTAAGGACAGTGGATGCAAGCTTTAGTGGTTGTTCTTGTTACTACTAAACTTTTTGGTCATTCTCACTGCATGCTTTAAAGTTTGTCATGATGTCAGTGTTAGCCGTGTCTCAGCTGCTGCAAGTGGTCACTAGTTTTTGTTGGGTAAGTGTTAGTGTTTACTGGTGCATATGCAATGCACGTTTTGGAAGGTTGAATGGGTGGACGATGTTTCCGTTAATAAGGATTATGTTAAGGTCTTGGATAAGGCTATTTATGCAAAGGTTTATGGATGGAGAAATGGTTATTAAGCATGCTATATCTAGTTTTTAGCGTAGTGTCCCACTCTTCTGTGGTCCAATACTTGTACAGAAATTGTTTTGGTTTGTGGTATTGCCCACAGTTGCTATTTCTAAAAGTTAATCATATAGATAAGTTCAGAACATCCACACATATCTGTGGTAGTTGGACTGTGTGGATTCTTTTTATTATATGGGAGAAGCTCAATGGAAGGAGGTAAAAGGTATAGTTTTCTTGAGCAACTCTCAATAGTGATTTGTATGGATATTCAATATTTTGCTGGTGATTCTACTATTAGAAGTCCAGTTTTTTATTCGGTCACTTTGCAATTTATAGCTTAGTAATTCAGCATCCATGTTGAAAATGACTGACCTCCCGTATCGTTGGAATCGGAATTGGTGTATAATCTCTTGATTTTCGCTAGTTTGGCCAGTGCCAGAGTGGACACTGCGATCTTCTATTTGCAGTCGTTAAAGTTGCCTAGATATTAGCAGATGAGGTTGGAATATTATCTTTGAGTGCTATCGTTGTTCATTTATAACAAGCGGTCAATACCTAAACCACTTCCCTATAGTGTGCAGGTTAAGAGCCTTAGTGGCGTTACCTTTTATAGTGAAAAATGTCTTACGATCCAATCCAAGTAGGCATCCTTCATGGAGTCCGTCTTGGAAGGACTCATATGTAAATTGAGATAAGGTTCTTCAAATATCATTTGGCCCCTTGTTTTCCCACTGGTCCATTAGATATTCATGTGAGCAGTTATAGTCTCTTGATACGGTTCAGAAGATAATACTGATGGTTGGTTGGATAGCTGGAGCCAAGTGAAATAGACAATGTGGAGTAGTGAGTAGTGAGAGTAGTGACTCTCCTGTGTATTAGCTTTAGTAGCCTGCTGCATATCTCTCTTCCTCCCTCCCTCCCTCTCTTTTTCCCGGATTGATCTGGGTTCTCGTCCTTGAACACCCCTTCCACTGCTGCACCATAAAAGTAAGCAAAGAAAGAAAGCCAAGTGGCTGCTTAACTATTGTCATACAAAGCACTCACGGTGAATTAGCAATTTCACAAAAAGGACATGTCAAGATGAAGTATGCATGTGACATTAAGAAAATGATCGGTGCAAACTTTAGCATGGTCTTCTTTGATTCAGGTTTCATCCTACTTGTATAGACATGTCAGTAGACGAAGCCAAAAGACTTGACCACTTCTTCTGTGAAAGTTGCTCAGCAGAAGGAAAGAAGCTGCAAAATTCTCACTCTGCTTCCAGGCTTGTGGCTGATACAAAGGTTAGCTGAGTTATTTCTGCAATGGTCTGTTTACTTCTTTGGTTCATTTTCGCCTGAACTAGTTGATTTCAGTGCCCTCCTGAACAAGTGATACCCTAGAATAGATTGATACTTGAGATAGGCTTTCTCCTATCATTTGTATTATCCTTGTGTGCCTATAATGAAGTTCTATTTTGCTTGGTGTTCAGTGCATCCAAGGTAAAGTCCATTTTATTTCCCTAGTTGACCTCATAATTATATTTCTGTTGCTGATTTTCAGGTGGATACGAAACGTCGGCGGAGGTGACGACTGTATAGAATGGCTAGATGTCTGCTAAGATTGGATTATAAAGTACCCCATGACAAAATCTGCCGTTTTAGTTTGGAGTCTGTAGGAGGATAAACTGGTGTGAAAATCTGTGGTCTGTACTTGGTTTGATTGGGAGTCAACCCTGTTTTGCGTAGGTCAAGAAAACGTGTTAATCATCTGTAATTATTTAGATACCCTTTCTTCTGGTTCTCTTGTTTATATCTCACCTCGTAGCTCATGTGTATTCTGACAAGTAAACCTATCTCTATGTAAGAAACATCTGGGTTATAGAGGTAATTGATGCCTCTGAAGTTTGAGTCACTCTTGGACCGAGGAATTCATGATATAATTATTGATTAGGTAAGAGTGCTAAGTCATAAATGCACAGTTTATCATTACCAAAAAATTGCTGTGGTAATTCATTTTGTCCCTTTCTAGTTTTCAGATTAGGACCGTGATGAATATCATGATTCTCATACAAGTAACATTCTGTGAAGCGGACAGGATTTGATGACTTTCTAGTTCAAAAAGGAATGTGCGCAACACAGATAGGAAATAGCTGACGGTTCGGTCTCATTATAAGGAGAAACTTGAGAATCACCTACTGATGAAAGATCTAACAGGAATATGCAGATCTGTTCTTCTCAAGGCCTTTGGTGGGATGATACATACACGAACTGCTCCTTTCTCTTATAGCCTTTAAGCTGACATCTTTGTTCACTAACTGCAAGCTTAGGTTTCCCATTGAGTATTTGTTGTCACTGGTCTATGAAGCAATTCTCAGTTTCTGACTGTACTGTGAATTTAAACCCATCAAATATGGGTACAGGGAAAGGGAGATTTATAAATTGAAAGCTTAATTTGAGCAAAAGAGAAGGCAATCATTTGTGCTCTGTCGGACTTGGTTCAATGCAAGGGCCATACGATTGCGTCAACCTCAAGAAAAGATTAAGCTCGCACGGTTCTTTTTTTCGCCTCCTTTTGTATTTAACACACACTCATGGAGCAAAAAGCATGGACAGATGATCGATCTCTTGAATTTAAATCTTGTTGTAGGCGTGCGTTCCTGGAACAAAGCTGTGTATAGACGTTCCATCTCGCAAATTGTGGACAATTAAATCTGTGCATATCACAGTGGTTGAGGCATGAGATGGTCTTGCGCTCATACTCACAGAGAAACTTGTATCTCGGCAATATAGAAAACTGAAAGATTAGAGGAAAATGTGGCGTTTATTCTAACAAAAGCTACCCTGAAAGAGATGATGATTTACATTTGGGAAGAGCCAACAAATAAAAGACGAATTGATCCAGAGAGGAACTTGAACTGGCCACCAAAAAGAAACCTGAATGACTAGAGAAAAAAAGTAGTCATTATTCTAACAAAAGCTGCCCTGAAAGAGATGATGATTCACATATGATAGAGCATAGTGGAATTGAAGCTGCATTTAACTCCAAACATAAGAAGCCAAGCAAGTTCAAGAGAACGGAGCTCAACTAGATTCCTTAACCGGATTCCAATAACGGTTATGGAACCATAAAGAGTCCGCCTCTTCGGCAATTCCATCATTGTTGCGGTTCCAAGCATAGTATGCATGCGTACGGTTCTTGATGTCAAAAATGCCGTGCCCGAAACTTGCTTCACGGTAGGCAGAGTACTCTGGCTGTGGCCATGTCATGCTGCTCCACAGAAAATCATACATTCAGTTTTCCCGAACACAAATGCTGGCAAATAAACTTTGGATTGGATTGGAAAAAAAAAGGGGTGATTCTATTACTTGTTTGCTATGCCTTCTATGTTCCCTGCATCGCCAATGGTTACATAAACAGGGGCATTTGGATTAGACACAGGAGTAGCCAGGCCATTTGTAACGTTGTATGCAATGTTCGATATGCGTTGCTGCAGGTAGACAAGGCATCATCATATCATATTTCATGGAGTCACAAGGTAAAATCATTACTTTATGCAATGATGAAATGAAGGTTACCGTTCTTTCATAAGCATGCACATGACCGGCAAACACAACGTCAACCTTGTGCTCAATAAACCACGGCTCGAAAACTACCCTCATGGCTTCTCCTTCCATGTAGTGATAGTTGTAGCTGTTGTACAATGGAGTGTGCATGAGAACGATCAACCATGGCGTCTCACTTCTGTTCACTTTTGGCAGCTCGTCCTTAGCCAGTGGTACTGAGGAGTGTATATAGCTGAAAGGACCCGGCATGGAGCATTAAAGCGACAAGCAATTGAGTGCAATATACAATTGCTAACAATTCATCATCATAATCAACAAGATAGAGGTTTTCTTCTCATAAGTGATGAAAATATTCCAATATCACTAAGACGACCTGTGAAGATGCTTACAAATGCCGAATAAGAAGACAATACTATGATATAAGCAGAAGCTCTCTTATTGAGTACCACAAGGGGCTGGTGCTGTTTGACTCCCTGTATGGGACTTCATACCGGTGCAGATACGTTTAAATGGCGTGTATTCTCCCTGAAACGCAAGTAACATCCTAAGTGATGATTCATAATCCAACAGTTCACAATGTTAACAAAGTTGGGATAATCAGAAACAACAGAGAGGTTTGCCTTTCGATTAAGATTCAGAGATTTCTATGAAAAAGCTTACAATTTGAGGGCAATAATCATCTCGTGATTTCCCGAACACCAGATCCAATGCTGATAAGCCAAGTTTCTCTCGACGAACCCTCCCCCAACTATCCATCTAAATTGTTGTGCAATGGATGATCATCTGAGTAAGAGAGGTCCCCCATGAACAACAACGCCTGTGGATTATATGGGCTTTTCTCATAATGAGAAAGCGTGACATTCGAATCATGTGTCTGACCCAAATCCCCTGCCAAAGAATAAAAAAGCGAATAATGGCTAGAAGTTCAGAGTTGATATCGACTTTCTTGGAAGTGCCTATGGAGCTACTTAGCCTAAAGCAGGAAATATTGTGGCGTGCGTTTTGTACAATAATGTGGCTGGAATTTTCCTTTTTCACTACCAAATCATCATCATGTCTGCTTCAAATATTGACATTTGACACGAGAACCAAACTTTAAACCATACTACAGAGGAACTTACCGATCAGGCAAAAGTGTACGGGACATCAGGGCAACTTCAGGAGGGGTCATAAACCAAAATTGTCGACGTACGTGTCCAGACCCGACCACATAGTGATACTTCGTATCAGGCTGCAGTCATGTAGATGGATGAAAAAGACGCCTCCAAAGCTGGTATCGCTTCACTCAAACAAAAGTAGTGGAACGACAAGCTCTAATAAGCAATACCAAAAGAAGCTATATTCACCTCTAAATCTGGATAGTGCAATGGTGTATGTAACCCAGAAGTGTAGTTTAGTTACTTGTAAGAAGTGACTACGGTGTTCTCCGAGTGCTTCTTCTTCTGGGGGGTCTTTTCACTCCAGTAATGCACTTTATTGAAGCCGGGCTCATCGGCGGTCACCCACGACACAATCACTCCTTGCCGACATGATCTCCTTGGGTGATGTGAACCTGAAACACATTGCTCGACGTGAGGTGAACGTAATCACCGACTCTGCAGAACGTGAAACTCTTCTCTTTTGTCAAGAGGAAAAGTGGAAATCGAAATCTCACATGTTGGGCGCATAGTCCGGGAGACGCATCACAAAGACACCACTGTCGAAAGCATCTCAACGGACGGCACTTGTCCTAATAAAAGGACTTGTATCCCACGCAGAACACGGCAACAATCAAGGACGGATGCAAGGAAAACCGCCCAAACATGCGTCAAGGCGATGAGCCAGGGTTGAAGGAGTGCGAACCCATCACGTCTCAGCCTGTTCTTCGTTAACTTTAGTCGCCACTTCGGTGCTCTTATAGAGGTGATGAGTTCCCTGACATATATGGGGAATATTCTAGCCTCCCAGGAATGCCAGGGATATTAGTTCGCTGATTTGATAACTTATAAACCGGATGTATTCAAACAGTGAACTTACAGAAAAGAATTTTTCTGATTTGGTCTGTCCAGTTTTGTGAATCTCTCTCTCGAGAATCAGAAAGCGAAGGATATCAACTCCAGAGTATCTGTAACTTAAAAATTAAATGAACATTCTCCTGCTATGGTTACGTTCTCGATGTGGAGTACAAAATCTACAATATCAATATAGCATAAACGACGACAATAGTGATAACACAGACACTATCACTCAATCATTGTACCCTGAACTAAGGATAACGCAACCAAATATTGTCAGCCGAGTCCATGCAACCCTGTCTTCAATGACATTTTTAAAAAACTAAAGTCATCAATTTGATCTGAAACTACACACATCCTGCTCGGACGGCCTACAGGTGTTGTTTGTTTTCTTAATCTAAAAAAATATAAAGATCTATGCCTGAAGAGTATTCCGTTTACGGTTATCTTTCTAGATATGCAATACTTCACGCATGCCAACATAGGAACTTGTATGCAGAAATCAAAATATCATGTGGCAAAGTTTACACGACACTTATTAGGAAATTCAGCAATCAAAGATATGCCGTACTGACGAAATTCCAATATGAATCTTCAGGTAAATTAAAAAAGAAGAAGCCTACGGTTGCAAAACATAGACAACAGACTCGGAAAGTCTAATGGCAGATCTTCTATTTGTTGAATGTATTGAGGAAACCAAAGAGAAAACTTGTCCAATCCTGTGATAAACCATTAAAGCTGTGGAAGCGTTCACTGATGCCAGAATTTATTGAAGAACACATTGAATCCGCTTCCACCGATATCCATCTGATTTTCTGTGCCAATTATAATATGCGTGCGTCGGTTCTGCTATCGAAAATATTGCATGGCCAAAGCTGGCTTCGCGGTAGGACGAGGATTGGGCTGGGTTCCGTCATGCTCGCATAAACAAATACATATTCATCTTGATCCAAATGGCAACCCAGAATAATCATGGAATAAGTAAGGCAGTGTTTGTGAGGTAGTTGATATTATTGTGCCAAACTTCAAGATTGCCTTCCATCGCCAATCGTCTGTACATGGAAGCTGATTGATCATAACAGGGCCGCACAAGCCGCACAAGTGATGCAAGTTGGATACACGTCCTGTGACACTCATCATCCAGCCAAGGAGTTCTTACATTCAAAAGACAAACAAACAAACCAAATTCTGGTTTCCTGCTCATCTATCACAACGTCTGTTCATGGAAAAATCAAAATGAGTATTGATTCCTGGCCAGG
>JAGVVM010010108.1:0-12481 GCA_019149425.1 Psidium friedrichsthalianum | reverse complement strand
GGCTGATTCCTGCCATTGTGGCTAGCTTACTGCGAAAGAGAGCATAGCCCTCAAGCTTTTTTTTGTATAAGTTACAAACCTCTTCCCGGTGATTGTATCCCGCGCACCCCCCACACACATTGGTTAGGTAGGTCGGATGGATCTCTGTTTAGTAGGGCTTGGGACTATCACAATTGGCCACCTTATAGGCCCAATAGCTTAAATAGCGATGCGAATGAATTGTGTGTGTGGCATGATACTTCTGGAGCCCCTGCACTGCTGCCAACAGCTTCGATGATGAAAAGGTTTATCAGAACGGTCAGATTGTATGCTCTTGATGATAAAACGTGTGAGGGACACTAAAACGAAAGGCGATAATGGCACGAATGGTTCTGAAATTGTGATTAATGTGCCGCAAAATAATCTTCTGAATTTTTTCAACAGATTTGATTCAAATAAGTTTCTAAAACCTGTTAGTCTCTGTGCAATGTAATGATTGTGTATATTTTCACATATGATCTCAAAAGAGAGAAGCGGAACGATACATTCTTTGTGTGAGAGAGACGCGAACATGTTAAACTTAGTACCCGAACTATAAAGGAAGATATTCAAGTTGCCAAGTCCTTCCATTAATTAAAGGCAGGAGGTAACGACAGTGGACAATTTTTTTTTTTGTAGTTTCGTAATTAGGTTGAAACATGTTTCAAAAGTTCAGCGAGACCATATTGAATAAATTAAAAGTTCCAAGGACCACATGGCACATTGGGCTAAAGCTTATAGGACCATTAGTCAAAATTAAAAATTAAAAGATCACATTATATATTGACCCAAGAGTTTAGGGATATTATTTGTGTCATTTTCTCAAAGTAAAACATAGCATTGAGTCTTAGTAAGTCGCACGCGCTCTTGCACATAAGATGAGAGGGGAAAGTAGTAGAGGCTATGGGTCTCTATGGGGCTGGATTCGATTTCGAGCACTCGACAAGATAGGTAGCGGTTCCAACGTACTACCTTCTGCGGCCAAATTCGATTTCAACTCAAATAATCGAAGTTACTGTTTTTTACAACGATGATAACTACGTATTACACAGGTTCCGATCGCATGAGTTACGAATTTTCCAGCCCTTCTCGACAGAAAACTAGAGATGAGGCAGTTTGTTTCTTCATCATAATAGTTCTTCTCCTGACTGAAACAGGAGTTCGGTAGTTTCGTTTGTTCATCATGACAGGTCGTCACTCTCCAAAAGACTGACCTTCAAAGCTCACCCTCAAGTCACGAAACAAAACGCCCCCATATCTTCGATGGACAAGGAAGGCCCCATCAAGAACTTTTTTTTTTCCTTCCTCTTAGAGTTTCTGCATCGTGGAACGTGACTACACTGGTCAAAAAGAAGATAGAGTTTTGACTGCAAACCACCAAGACAAGAAAAGGAAGGAGAAGAGAAAAAAAACAAAACCCTCGAGCGTTTCTTACGGCCTACGGGACGCGGGGGTACGTCCAACTTTTAGTCCTCAAGCCGTGTGGAAACAGACACAAAAACAACTGTGAAAGAGGAAGGGGGGCAAATGTTCTCAACTAGACTCGGACTCCAAGAAGCTTCTGCCATGTCTGTAGGTCTCTCTCCCCCCTATCCTGCTCGGCGCTGAGCTGAGCCGGTCTGTCGGAAGTCGATCGGATAGAAAATGTCGGAAGACCGACAGCGACCCTCCCTCGAGTTTAGTTCCACAATACGCATACGAATTACATGATCATTATCGTCGTTTCCTGAAACATCATCTGCGCGCATCTGGACGTGGGGAGAGATCAAGGATGGAGGGTAAAATCACGAATGGATAAAAGGGAATCTCTTGGGGTAATGCTCCTCCCTCTTCATCGGTGTCGCCATTATGTTACGGGGTTGATCACTTGCTGTCGATGTTTCCGTCCGAATGGGAAGCGACGATACCTCCAAAGTTTTGCCGGGGGCGTTAAGCTTCGGACAGCGTCAATAAAGCAGTCGCGATCCCGCAATTCTTTTGTCTGAAACTTGTTGTGTGGAGATAGATGCTCCATCGTCGATTGGACAACTTGTGCGAGTATTTTCAATCCAAATCTAGTGTTTATCTTGTGGGCCCCAGGTCGACCCCGTCCCGAGTTTTTTTTCTTTCTTTCTTTGTTCTTGCTTGTTGATAATGTAGGGTATTAGCGTAGAGGCCTAAGGAGACTTATGGAACACTATGCAAACTCCACGAGCCAATTAAGTTCGGGTCTTTGACCCGTGCAAGTATCAATGACTCTTAGTAATTTCCACACAGTTGGTGAGATTTGAACGGGTTAAAATTCGAATCCCGAGATGGAAAGTGCCTTGATGTCGTAACCAATCGTGCCAACCTCAAACATTGAGATGTGTTTAAAATTTTTAAAAATCGCTCTATTCCAATTTGGTTATTGAACTTTATCCCCATGTAAATGTTTATAGCTTCGCATTTGTTCAAATATAATCAAAGTCTTATTGAAAACTAATCATTGATAGTGGGCAAATTGGCGGCCAGAATAAAAAGGGAAATACCCAAACTTTTGCCGCCCTCGCTTTTCTAACAACCCTAGAAACAAAATGCCCATTGTTAAGTTTTTCGTCCATGCAAGCCGACTGTCGCACGTGAGAAATGGCTAACCGCATTGACGTGAGGAAGAGGCGCATCTGCAAGAACCAAAAGACGCCAGACACACGTTAACAAAGAGCCTTTAGCATAGTTTCTCTAAAACATCGTCGTTCTTATTTTTTGTATTTGGGACTGATATAAATTTAACAACATTTTAGAAGACCGTCGTAACTCTTTTCTCTAACAATTATGCTTTTGTAAAAACCGTCGGCGTTAATCACGTCACGTAGCCACTGGGAACTCCTTGGAAAAAAAAAAGTAACAGCCAATTTTCAGATCCATCGTATAAGGTTCGTGAGCTTATATAGGGGGTCATCTGAAAAATTATGGTATTTTTGTCCAACGGGCAAAAGTCCAGTTGATTTTAACATTTGCCGCCGATTGGCTGATCGAGTTGGTTGGGTTTGGGCATTAGTGGGGGAGTTCTCTGGGTGTGTTCATCATCAAATCTTGTGATTGGTTGCCAAAATTTTATGTTGGTAAATCTATTCTTGAAATATGAGAATGTGCTTCTAGCGTAGAATTTGCTTTCTGTTATCTGCGTTTTTTTCTATAGATTTTAGGAGCTTAAAAGCATTTTTATGTGCTTTTCAAATTATTATCTTGATCAATGAATAGAATCCTTTCTTTCGACCCAAAAAAAAAAAGAGGTGTTTTTAACCATAGACAACAATAATGGGTTCCTCCGTAGTGAACGGCTAACCCCTTTATTTTTCATTGTGTTTTGTAAAATTAAAATAAAGAACTAATTGAAAACAACTCACAATTTATAATTTGGTTTAGGTTATTTCGATTTTTTGTACAACCATGACTCCGACCAAACTTATGTCCTAAGGCATCCCACCACCCGACCGAAGTTTCACACGTACCTAAACCGAAGCAAATTTACATTAATTACTTTTGTTCACAAAACTGCATGAGCTTATTTTCCATGCCACGAGATTGAACCTTCTCGAATGCAAGACAAAACTTCTAGTCGTCTTCCAGACTTCCCTTCTCCTAGTACTTGCCCTAAAATCCTAATTGTATGATTTACTAAATCGTCGTATATAATGACGGCATGCATCAACATTGTGTATGTTCCAATGCGATATGAGCTGTGTTCGTAGGTCAATCAGACCATAACTGAAGTCATTACACGTGCGGTCTAGAAGTTGCATGGGAAGGTATCAACCAAGTGCATGGACCATTGGACCTCCATAATCTTCCTTTATTATAAATGCATCATAAGACCGTCGTTAAACAATTAGGTAAACGAGGTCCGTACGAAAGATGACTGACTCGTTCAAATATCCTATCGAATGATGCCCATCGCGTAGCGAATAAATTCTTAATTGATAACAAAAAAAAAAAAATAACACGTGCCTAGGATTTATCGTATGATCGTTCGTTTTCATTTTGCTACATAAGGTTATACAACTTTATTTTAATAAATGAGAAAAGGGCAGCTTGTATTGTACATGTGGAATATGCCGCCACGGAAAGAAATAAACAATAGGGGAAAAGAATGGATGAAAGTGAAGACTAAATAGAGAAGAGAAATTTCCGGATGTGGACCGGTCCCTTTGACAAAATCTCACCAAACGATTTGACCCGACCGATTGCGGAGATTACGTTTTATCAGAAAGACTCCTCTGGAAAAAGTTTTCACGCGTCGGACGCTAATATTGCGAAAAAACTCAAACTAATATGGTTATGATAAATTTATTGAAATTATTTTTTTTATCATTAAAATTCCAAAACTATACATTGTGATAAATTTACCTTACACGAATTTTTTCCACCACAAAAAACCTAAAACTATTAAGCCTGTGACGAATTTATTCTTCGTTAAATTTGATTAATACCACGAAAAATCCCAAATTGATACACTAATGACAAATAAAGGGTAAAAATCCTAAACTGATATACCTGTGAATTGCCACATGGTATTCAATTTAGTAATTTGACGTTAAATTTAACGAAACTAACGGAAGGTAAATTTATCATAAGTATATCAATTGGAGTTAAATTTATCAAGAGTATACCAGTTTGGATGATAAATTTCGATCACATAGTATACCGATTTGGGATTTTCGTGGTATTAACCCTTCTTTAAAAGCAATTTTTGTAAGAATTTTTAATTTAGCAAAATTACATAAAGAATCTTTAATTTTCTCTTATTTTATGTTTTCCGTCCTCTCCTTTTGAAAATGTACACTGCAAATTTGTAGTTTCGAAAAAGTATGGTTGTGCCTAGAAATTAAAGTACATCCAATTAAGACTTCAGAATTTTCAAATCCACAAAATGTGGGTTCTGAAATTAGAGAATGCAAAGCGCGAATTTGGGAGATTTTTTTTTTTTTTTTTGAAATTTTTTTTATTTTTTTTATTAAGACATTCTCTCCTATTGATTTACGGGTAATTTTAGCATATGCCGCCAGTGGGAAAATAGTTTCTACAAACGCTCTTATCCATATTGATTCGACTGTTGGTGAGAGATTCGCATCAATATAGTCCCCCTATACACTGCTACTACATGCTCTAATCTTTGTTAATTAGATTGGTCGACCTTTTTAGCCGTCTTCTCTTCCGACAATCAACTTCCACCGCCGGAAGATTTTAATAACGAGTGTCGGCTCTCGCCGTTCTATAATCGAATTCTAGGATCTTCAAAAGAAAGACCGATTGTGCATTCGGGTAGCGTGGACTAGAAGTTTGGAAAACTACAAGAAGTGAAGAACAAAGCTCAATCCCTACGCCCCCTTTTGTTTGCTTGACCAACGCTTGCGCAAGAAACTGCGGAGAGTGCTCAGAAATTTTGAAATGTTCGTGTTCAACGCCACGAGTGGTCCTGGTGCAACACCCACGCAAGACTCCCTCTATTCGATTGAATTTTTACCACAACTGAACGTATTTTCAAACATTTTGAATTGTTCTTCTGCCCTCCAAGCCAACATTACCAAATTTCCAGAACGTCATGGGTTGACAAGCGGTTTAGGTGTTACGTGGTGTGAAGTTTCTATGGAAAATGGCAGATTGACAAGTAGATTGTTATCCTGCTTTCGTCACAACTTCATGCAATGCTTTTTTTCCTCATTGTGTTTCATTTTCTACGAGAAAGGGTAGATGGTAGAGAAGTTCGAACTTCTTTTGTCAATGGGAAAGCATAAGTCCTATCAAATCATATGCCGGATAAATGCCGGATGCATATTGATGGATCGAGAGATTCGACATAAAGAAGTCATCTCGCAGAAAACCGATCGTACAAAACGCGTCGGTATACCAAATCTAAGACTCCGTGCTCCAAGTCAGTTCTTGGTCAATGTCGAATATTCTCAAACGTCTGAAGTTTGAAAATAAATTTTTGCTTTCACATCCTAAGAAAATCCTTAAAAATCGAAATTTTCTCACTTCACCCTCTAATCTGAGCAGGAACGTAAAGTGACTTATAAGATCGGATCTCTTACCGATTGAAAAATATTACGAGTAATCCAGATCAATGCGATATACCACGAAAAAATAGGACGTTATTAGTAATAGCCGCACGAGAAATTTCATTCTCCTTTTGCGAAAAATGAATATTTACAGAAAATGAAATACCCTTGACTTTTGATGAGTAGAATTCGCTGCAATAAAGCCTATGCCCTTTGCCCACGCGGTACGAGGCTATGTCGCTGTAGTAAGCCCCCCTCTAAATGCTGTGTCTTTGCACGTACGTTGTGGGCTCCACGTCTAAATGCTTGACTGCTTGTATAAAAGGGGAAACTGGTCGGTTCAGAAGGAGAATTCATAGACATATGAACACTGATGTTATGTTCGTTTGAACAGCACTCTGCCTTTTGCTCTTTTTAGCCTTGTTGAGGTAAGCGTGTCTCTCTCTTTCTCTCTCTGTGACATGGCTCATTCGTTCAGTTTCTGGTTTTTTCATTGCGTTCATTGCGTCTGCCGAGTCATCCAGAACTCATCTTCTTGACTTTTCAGATCCTGTTAATAGAAGGGATGTTGTGCTGTTAATCATCTCATTCAAGTGATTCTGAGATTCCAAGAACTGCAAAAGTTCGACCATCTATTGTCTGTCTGGTGCAAAAATGCAAAAGTTTTCGTCTTGCTGCATATGTTTGATGAAAATGACGGGACATTACAAAGAGAGAATCTTGTTCGAATGAAGAGCTAGATCAAATGAGGGTGCCTGCACTCGTTCCAGATTAATAAGAACTGAGATTATTGTCATAGATTCAGATCGAATTCTAGATCAAAATATTCTCTTCAATCATGTCAAGGTTGCGAGACCGAATTTTTTCATCAGAGGGCATTATGGCACTCTGCATCTTTCATCCCTGACAAAATCTTGAGGCACTGATCACACAATTTGAAATTTTGAAATGCAGACAGAACAGCGGTAGTAAAAGCAACCTCCTGCGGCTTACGACGCAAAACGCGGAAGGATGACACTGAGAGCGATTAGCTTCAGCAAAAGGGTCTTGGATGGAGCGAACAGGTCGGATGGTTCCAAGGAGAAGCCCTCAAGAGGTATAAGTCAGAGAAATTAGAGCCCAAGACTCAAGCTCTGTTGAAGTGCATATGTTTAGAAGCGAAATACTCCCGTGATGAGTGCAAGTCCATCGACTTGTATTATTCCAGGAAGACAATATCTGAGTCCGAGGATTCGATGTCTCCAACGCGGCCAATGAGCTCAATGCAGCTGCTGTTGTGCTGCAGAAAGTTTACAAGAGCTACCGAACAAGACGGAACTTGCAGATTGCGCAATTGTCATTGAGGAGCTCTGGTAAAGTCTAGTTGATCCCTGCTTGCGGTTATGTTCAGAGAGGGTTAAAGCTATTTTTTTTTTTTAAAACTTGGGTTGTGATGATTTTGTCATCATGCAAATGTCTCTACTGATGTGTTGCAGGTGGAGGGTGTGGGACTATACAGAGCTGGAACAGAGTTCCGTCTCTTACTATGACACTGAAAAGCCAGAAACTGCTGTTTCTAGGTGGGCAAGGGCAAGGACAAGAGCTGCAAAGGTAATTTTTCTTCTTTTTCTTGCCTTTTTTGCACACCATTTGAATTCATTCTTTGTCATCGAATAATCAATCTTGACTATTGACTTGTTCCAAACTATATACGCTGCCATTCTTGACCTTATTTGCTGAAATCCCAATGTCTAATTCTCATCCTCTCCACCATGTTGGAGGGAATTTTTGGTCACTTTGTTTCTTTTCTAGGTCCAATCTTCCAACAACAAATGCAGAAAAAAAAAATGCACTTTTTTCGTCTTTTGGTTTTCGGGGTAGTCATTGGTATGATTCAGATTGGGATTTGCAGGTAGGGAAGGGTCTTTTCCAAGGATGAGAAAGCTCAGAAACTAGCCTTGAGACACTGGCTTGAAGCCGTAAGCACGTCTTCTTAAATGCTGTATGCTTCTTTCCCTATTTTGTGGGCTTTTTCTGTAGTCTCAAGAATGAAACTTACGCTAAGTTTACTACACATATCAACAAAAGTACTACCAAATCGACAATTACTGTCCCGGGATATTGTCATTTGTTTCCGCAACTAGCATGAGGATACTATGATCGGATGACCAAAATGGAACCAGTTCTTTTGAGAGAGGAACTTTTCCAAGATGAGAACTATGTTAATCAATACCTTTAGACTAACTTTCCCTGCCTCATATACAATTGTCAACCACTGATGTCATCAACCATAGCCAACGAAAACTTCTTATACACTCTGAATTTGATTTCAAAGGTCTTGAATGTCTTTTATATTGGCTAATCTTACATCGACCCAAAAAGAAGATGGATTGCTCGACCATTGACCCTTTCTCATCGTTCGCAGATTGACCCGTGCCATCGTTACGGACACAATCTACAGTTCTACTACGATGTCTGGTTTGCAAGTGAGAGCTCACAACCTTTCTTCTACTGGTAAATCCTTGATAAACAACAAAGCTACGGTATGCATGCCGGGATCTGCTTTTAACCTCGCATCTGCATTATTGAAGGTTGGACATCGGAGATGGAAGAGAAGTGAATCTCGAAAAGTGCTCGAGGAACGCTCTTAAGCATCAGCGCATCAAGTATCTTGGACCGGTAAGTACAGCAGAGTAAGGGTTTAAATTGCTTAGCCTAGACACGACATTTTGGCCAGACCGATGCTCGTTTTCGACACTATATCGTCTGATATGTGTTTATGCTTTCTCACAGAAGGAGAGGAAAGCTTATGAAGTGATCATAGAGGACGGGAAGCTTGTTTATAGAGAAGGCGGCGTGCCTCTTAACACGGTGGAGGATCGAAATGGATCTTGTCCTCAGCACGTCGAGAATTTGTACGTCGGACGGAAGATAAAAGGTCAATTTCAGCACTCCAGTTTCTTGGCGGGAGGAGCCGCCACCGCTGCTGGGAGAGTAGTGGTACACGACGGCATCCTCAAGGTGCCCTCAAACATCGACAGAAAAAAACATATGCCCGAACCGGCAGCTTCCCTCTAAAGAAGATGTATCGCTTGTGGCAATTGATGTTCCTTATCATCTCTCATTTTCTCTCGCATTGCAGGCGATATGGCCTTACAGTGGTCACTACCACCCAACAGAAGAGAATTTCATGGAGTCATCAGCTTTCTTCGAGAGCACAATGTTGACTTGACCAACGTCAAGGTAAATTCCTAACGTCTTAATCATGAATGAAGCGGCTTCTTATTGGGCTAAACCCTTTCTTCACTAGTTTAAAAGCCGACATCCGTTCTTTACGCCACAGCGATGTGCAGCGGACGATGAAATTCCACCGAAACTCGCTCTTGAGGAACTGTCTGAACCCCCTAAGACTGCAAAGACAAGTCAACCGCATACCACGACGGCGCGCTCGACAGAGATGAGGCCAAGGAAGAGAAACACGTCTGCAATCCGGGGAAGCCGCTGAGGCAGAAATGGAGCACGGGAGCAGGCCCGCGATCGGGTGCGTGAGAGAGTATCCGTCGAGTCTACAATTCCAGGCGCTCGAGCACGTGAAGCTATACCCCGAGGAGCCTCGGCGCCAGCAGTTCTTAACCTGTAACGGCCCTATTCCATCACCACGGCCCAGTCCTAGAATCCACCTCTCGCCTCGGATCTCCTACATGGGGCGACGGACCCGTAGTATACATGATTCACTAGATACTCTTGGTTCGACGGATCGGCCCTTTTGATCGCGTCCCGGTCCGGGGAAATTCATTTGCAGAGATGACAGATTTAGGCCTGACTTAGGTCCCAAATGGTACAGAATAACATGCTGCAGAGGGGCAAAACAGTTCTTTATTTGTTCATTTTTAATTCTTCTTTACTCCAGACCAAAAAAATAGAAGTTCTCCTTTACTGAGATTTCAATGCACAGGTGTTCCCCGTCGTCTAGGGAAACTTCGTATGGTTTTTTGTCCTGATCTAACTGGAACGGACGCAATCAAATTTTCTATTTACCTAACTGCTTCGCGCGAAGTCTTTCCTACGACAAAAACACGCGGAATGGAAACATTCAAAGACGGCGTGTCGGCAAGGAGGAAACGTCGGGACTAATCAAATTTGCATGCATGAAAACGACCGCCCCACCAATCAAATTCCGTCGATCGCCTTGGCTCATTTCGTAATTTTCATCGCCTTCCCCATTCGCTGAGATGAAGAAGACCGACTAAGGGGAGTTCCTCTGACGCTCGATCACTTGTTTCTTTCTTGGTCATAATTCGTCGTGGCACTGGGAAGCACACCAACAATGACCGCCCATGCCGTGGAATCTCTCCCCCAAGCATCCCAATCGACCCTGTACTGAAATTAAGGGAAGAAGTAGGTCTGAAAATGTAAATATACAAAATTAAGTATGAAGGGAGAGATTTTCAATGAAATATATATACGGCACTCTCCTTCGCCACAAACGAGCAATGCATCCAACATGTTGATTAGACCCGTCAAACGAGCGTCGGGTCGGGGGCGTATCATAATGGTTCTAACTCAAATAAACTAATTTAACCCATTTATTGACACATTTATTGCCATGCAAAATAGTGACAATACTAAAATATATTCCTAAATCACTTCCATATTTATCATATAGGAAAAACTTGTATCCAAATTGAATTGTTATATGAGTTAGTTTAATTTTAATAAATTTGTTATAAATGATTTAACTTAATGAAGTGTTAAATGGATCATAAATGAGTTTTACAACTTGTTAGACTCAACACACCTCTATAATTCTCTCTTCATTTTTTCTTGCTTCACTCCACACTCCCACCTCAATTTGGGGTATGAGTATTAGTGAATTGGATTAAATATGGAGGTGCTCATTTAGGAATCGAGTCAGGTTCGATACATATGGATATTCATAATGTCCACAAGATGGGTAGAACAATTAATGGGTTCATGGACAGCAATTTATGTCCTATGCTAAAGGTTAATTACTTGACTTGGATAAAAAAGTGAAATGGTCCTATAGACACCTCCACCAATCGAAGGTCAAGAAAATTATATACCCCTACCTCTCAACCAAGATGGTCTATTACATTCATTATAACAGGTCTTGTGTATATCAATAGATCGATAGTATTTCTCCGGTTGAATACAATGATATTTTGAATCCTCATTTTTCCCCTCATATTCAACGTGTTCAACACCTTAAAACCATTACCTCAATACGCAGGTGGAACATTACTACCACGCACCACCCCGCGTCATCAGAGTGAAAAAGGAAAAGAAAATAGAATATAAAAATAGAAAACCTCTTAAAAAAATGAAATTTGTATTTCATGAAAGTATTTAAAATATTATTCTTTTAATCAAATTATAAAAAAAAATAAATATTCTATTATTTGATTAAATATAAAAATATTTAAATGATATGATCGGGTATGTTAGGAAGAATTAGTCAACGCACTAAAAATATAGTGAATGTGATTCCATATCATGAAAAGCCAGGTTTGAACCATCTTACTCCACTAAGATTGAGTATGGATCGTTACATTTGTACTGCATGAAATTCAAAAAGGGTTAAACGGATGAATATAAATCGAATCATATTCAATCTAACCCAAATCCAACTCGACACACCTGTTTAACACCTCTACCCCAGTCGTATTACCTATCACTTTACGCCCAAATGCAAACAAGACGGCCCATGTGAAGCGTGCCGGCTCCTGTACTCCCCCTCGTAGTCTTAAGGGTCCGGTTCTTCTCCCGCAGGATCCGACAAAGCATTGCCTCTTTTCCAGTCGATGCATTCTACTCTTTCTTCCCCGGATTCTAATTAGTGATGCGATCATTACACACAGGTGCATTCTGCTTGTCACCACAAGGCGATGCTATGGTATCTATAAGAAAGGACTAATCTTCATCATGGCTTTGAAACGAAGGGAATGACATCATGAGCTGACTCGGATTGGGAAAGTCTTCTGACATTCAGTTGCTCTAGTGACAGGACTTAGGGGGAAAACAGACATGACACTGGATATCACTCAAAATCAAAAGTCGACAGAAACCAATCATCAAGGCTTTTTTGCGCAAGAACCAGATTGCCAAAAAGCCAATCCTTCCTATCGCTTAAAGTGAAAAGGAAAGCAACGGAGAAATTGGAAAGTCACACACAAACAATCTTCGGCAAAACAGAAAGTCCTATTGTTGATACCCCTGGCTCAAGTCGGCCATCCAAAAATATTTATACATTCCAACCCCACCCAAACCCCACCAATGTAATTTAGTAGCGAACAAGTGTGAACTTAGAAACATAGTTGGAAAACATTACACATATAATAAAGCAATTGAGAACTACTCATAGCACTACAATTCTCCGAGCTAACAGAATTGTGTGCGTAATTGGAATCCTAGTCTCTCTTTGAAGCAAAGAGGAAATCCGTCGA
>JAGVVM010010107.1:0-17479 GCA_019149425.1 Psidium friedrichsthalianum | reverse complement strand
CAAAACGAACAAAGGACCTCAGGCAAAGGTAATTTGCAGCAGCAAATTTGAGCTTGGACAGTAGGATGATGATATTTAACACCATTAGGCGCACTTTTCTTTAGTATAAAATTATTTAGATTCCGATTTTAAACGAGAAATAACGAACAGCAAAAAATTATCAAAATAACACTATTCGATTTGACAGTTTTAAAAGAGGAGAGTTATAAATTAGTGACTAAAAAATTTCGAGATTGGTCGCATAATGATTGACTCTAATTTAAAGAACTACGACAACCATGTGGATTTGCCTGGCATTCTTGTGGGGTCACAACCAGCATTCACTGGGGTAGCTTACGACCGGTTGAAAAAATAGGTAGATGCTTTGTGGTAATTAACAAATGTTCTTGAAAGTGACATGAGGTGATCTATTGAATGGATAGTAGGATGATGATAATGGATTTGGACCAGCAAGCAGGAATTGCAAGACTGGAAGGTTGGCCTTTCATTTCATCTTTTTGAGCCATTCGTTTCAAATTTTCAATCTTGCTCGCATCAAATTTGGGCCCATGTGTTTTCTGCTTTTAATAGTTCACAAAATGCCGCCTTTGAATAAAGTTGAGGGTGTCTACTTAACAAGGGATCAAGGCCCATGGGGACACAATGGGCTTGGACTGTGGACTGCAAGACAAATTGGCCCAGGTCGCTTTTGTGCAACGTACCCATTGTCCCAGAGAGGCGAACAAGCTAGCAGATTGGTTGACTACCTACCAGCAGAAAAGAGAACTCCTCACTCATTGGGTATCTTTTCCTCCGAAACCTATGTTGGATATTTTAATTTCTGATTGTTCACGAACTGGCTATGAGTTAATGAAGTTTTCAGTATTTCGACCAAAAAAGAAAAGAATAAAGTTGAACCCATGGTTATATGGTCCTTTACCTCGGATCTTCACCTACATTTCATCCTCAAATTGACTTTTTTTAATATAAATTTTGAGGTTTAATTGCATTTAAAAAAATCTTTAGGACTTAATTGAACCAATTGACAAGTTTATGATGCGATTGCATTTCTAACCAAAAATTTTAAGACTTGATTGAACCAATCGAAAGAATTAGGGTCGAATTACATATGTGCATTAAGGTTAGGGCTTTTGGAGAGTTTTCCCAAATGTTCCTATGCCATTAGCCTGGATCTTCTCTGAAAGAGACACGCCAAAGAACCTATCCGATTTGCATATGTACCCCCAACTCAGTTCAAAACTTCTTGCCATTTTGTTTTGTTTTCCAAAAGTTGCCACCTTCAATATGATGCTTGGGCTCTTTCAACTTCTATCTAACCGTAAGGTCTGAAATGCATAGCTCTAGCTATAACAATGTTTTCGTGACGGCATCTAGAAATGATACTTTCGCTAATCACATTTTCTCCTACCTCTTTCAGAACATGAAAAGAAGGCGAAGAGGAGGGTGAGGAACTAAATTCAAAATATCTGCTCATTAGGATATCAGAATCAAATATGCGACTCTAAAAATTTAAGTTATGTGACAACCGCACAAGCTGTTTCCTTTATTATCAACATGAACATGATAAAGAGAAAAGCATTTTGAGAAGATAACGTTTAGGATAAAAATTATGAAATGCCAAAACCGTACTCATAGACCACAAGAGAGAAACAAAGTGAGAGAGCACTTGTAGATAATGAGAATTAATATGAGATTAGCTCGACATTGCTTCTCCTCGGGCAAGAAATCCCAATTCCCTCTAATGATTTAAGCACATAACTAAATTCAACCAAAAAAAAAAAAATGCATAACGAATAATTTTTGTTCTTTACATGACAAGATTCACTACAAGCCAAAAGTCACAATGATTGACCCACTAATTATGTTCCCTAGAATTGACTTCAGTCTTTGGAGTCTTACTAAGATTGTTTCTATATGCAACTTGGTAACTTCAATTTGGACAGTGGTTCATCTTAATTGGTGCACCACACATAAATCATTATTACAATATCATCACATTAATTGACACCATATATTTATTTTTCTATTTTTTTTTATTATTTTTCGTATGCCCTTTCTCTCCAATAAAAAAAAAATAAAAACGCGCGTATGGCAATACTTCTATTTTAGAAATCAACTTTTGGTTAGAATTGATTTTTCTATTTTTGGAGACAAGTAATTTTTTTTTAAAACTTCTTAAAGTGAGTACAAAACTATTTCTGGAGCCAAAAAATGCTAAAAAAAAAAAAAATAAAGTTGCATAATCAATCAAATTTTTATTTTAAAATTACATTATCAAATGATTTCTGCTCTAAAAATATTTTCGAAACAAAAATTTCACTCCAAGTGTGCTGTCCTGCGCGCAGATAAATGAATGAAGACTATTTTCGATTGGAACATAAGAAAGTTGAGCATTTTGACTTGTTCCATCAGAAGCATCAGACAATTGGAAGTGGGAATTGCATTAATTTTGACAACTAATTTCAGGGTTCTTTTTCTAAAGCACGTGGATGGAAACTTCATGGATTTTGAGGTATCGGACGAATTGATGTGGTCCATATTTTCGCTTTATTTTGGGCCCTTTGCTTCTGTTCCTTTGTCCTTCTATTTTTCCCTTTAAATCATGAAATTGGTCTTCAATAAAGGAAAAAATAAATAAATAAATAAGAAAAAGATGACTTGTCAATGGACTTTTGATGTATTTGGCAACCCTTTACCCGATAAATAACCAGATTTAATTTGACATTTAACACGTTTTAAACTAATGTTTTTTTCCCTAATCCATTGAAATTAGTAGTTTTTTCTTTCTTGTCACCACGCCCTTCCGTTGTCCATATCAGATTGCCTTTCGTTCTCAAATCGTCTTGAACGTGAGCCATTTGAATGGTCCCAATCAAGAAAATCAAGATTGTTCATCTAATTTGAAGTTTTAGAAGTGTACAACTCACTATCACGGACCACGACGCGGTATGCACGATAAATCTACTATAATTTTTCGGTGCACAAATTAAATAGTAGCGTAATCAATGACCAACTCAATGGCGACGAAGCAGTGGAAAACGGATGTTGATGATAATTAGGCCGAGTCATCGGCGGTTGTTCTTTACCCTAAAACAAGAGAATGTTTATCCAAATTAAGGCGAAATCAATGAATCATATATCGTTATCGCCGATCGGTTCCCATGACAACGAGGATGAAACATTACAGACATTAGGGTTTTTCAAGGTTTACTTTGTCTTCATGGGGAGAGGTGTGAATGTAGAATCGAGAATCAAGAATAAAATAAAAGGCCAGGCCAAGAAGACGAAGGCATGTATGCGAGACCGATGCGATGTGGCGAACACTTTCTTTTCGTAAGGTTTGGATTCGTGAAAATTACCAATTTTTTAAAAATATATCGTAATTGTGCTAATTTAGTCCATTCGATCAATTTTGGCAAGAAATCGTTGACGTGGACGCCGGCTGTCCTTACGTAGCGCGACCTGCCCAACGTAAATAATTTTTAATAATAATTTAATGTTTTCTTTAGGATTTTCTGTTTATCTGTTTTTTTTTTTCCTTTCCTTTCCTTTACTTTTCTTTCTCTTTTTTTTTCTTTTCCTTCTTCCTCTGATTGGTCACTGGACCTTAGTGATTGACTAGAGGTGAGGGCCGGCGGGGTTGACCTTGCCAACATTATCAAACGAATATTTGTATATTGATAAGTAGTAAACTGGTTCATGTTTAGTGTAACACGAAATGAATAATCAAAATCCGTAACTTATTCGTTATAAGGTGAATTCTCAATGACAAACAAGACATAATCATCACCATCCAAGACACCATCGGCATTTACAACAATATAAATGCACGACTCAACTCTGATTTCCTTATATTTTCGTTCTTTAGCCTAAGGCAATCCATTCTAAGACATCCACTCTTGTCACAATTTCAACGGACAATACCGCCAGTTTTTAGATTGATTTTGTCTATTTAGGTTTGCATTAGTGTAGCTAACATGAGCATTAGTTTTCTTCTACTTTCACCTACTAATGTAGCAAGTACAGATTCACTAGATTCTCTTTTGCAGATGTCCTCTCCAAGAATCAAGTTGCAAACCTCATCAAATGTCAAACTTCTTCACTCGAAGGAATTACTAAGAATAGTAACAGTAAAATCCTAACTATCGAGTAAGCACGTACCTTATCATCAAAATTAATCTCAATTGAACTTAATTGTAACAACCGCATTGAATTCGTCGATATGTTTAGCAATCAAGGCATTTTTGCGCATTTTTAAGCGAAACATGCATTGCATCAAGTAGACCTTATTAATTGCAGAAGATCTATCGTACATTTCGACAAATCATTCATTAGTCCCGCAATGGTATTCACTTTCATGATATTCATGACGTTACGAGCCAACCAATGAAAACCCAATATTTATTTAGGAAACTTAATCAGCTTGTTTCATCGACTCTGGCTTTTCCCAAATAGGATAAGAGCAAATTCATCAAAGCACAAGTAATAATTAATATTAAAAAAAAAATCATCAGTTTGAACATTCCAAAATAAAAAAATCATCCTTCACAGCTTGTTGACTCATTTCAAAATAAGAATCGAGCAAATTCATCGACACGTAAATCAAATTGTAGATTCCGAAATAAAAAGCAAGCAAAAGAAAATAAAAAGATACCGTACAATAAAGTGACTCATTATAGAATAGAAAAATAACCAAGACGTGCAACAGGATTCATATAAATCCATGAAATAACCACCGAACAAAAAATTACAAAACTTACCACAATAATTGTTTTACAACATTCCAAGCTTCAAACAAATCAAACAAAAAGGCCTCACTCAATTCCTCAAGATAACCCTTAATTTCCTAAAGGAATTACACAAATACCACAAGAAAATTTTAAACACCCTCATTGCTTCATGATGCAATTCATAAGAAACCGCCTCATTGAGGCTCTTAACAGTGAAGACATTTCTCATGTATAAACAAGAGTTGGATCCAAAAACAGGAAATCCTCTTTAGAAATCATACTTCAACTAGTAAGCAACTCAACTAGAAACCTTTTCAAACTAAAAAATCAATTTGAATTGGCTTTTTTTCATGAGCTCAAGCTCCTCTACACAAAGAGATACGTGCAAACCAATTGTAAATTGTGAAAAATGAGAAAAAAATCAGAAAAGAATCAAACATTAATTACAAAAAAAAAAGTGAGGTAGGCAGATTCATGGTCCCATGCACGAGCCATAATTTTGCAAGCTTCATGGTCCCGTGCACGTCTCCGGTCGTAGCAATACGGGGTTAACGGTCAACTCGTTCCCATCGAAAAGGTTGACTTGCCCCTCTTTTTATTTTTTTTATATTTATTTTTTTTTTCCATTTTTTCTTTGATAATATTTTATGTTCATAACTTCATATCTCGTGTTTTTGTCAAATTGGAGATAAGCGCACTAATCATTGGGGCTGATTGTTATCGTTTGACGCGCTATGGGAATCAGCATTTAATGATTGGGGATGGTTTTCTTTTGGAAGGCAGACATACCAAAAAATAAATAAATAAATAAATAAAATTTGCAGGTAACATGACCATAAGAACTATTATTCAGGTTTAATTATTTATTTATACTGCCTATAAACTGGTGAGGACAATTCGTTTATAATGTCGCTCCATGTGCGTGTGCAAAGAGATTAAGTTTCGGAATTATTTATTAACGAGTATTTACCGGTGCACGATTACCTAATCATGCACAAAAAATCCAATTGTGTTCACAGTTTTCGTGTTAAATATAATTAGCATTTCAAAAATTATGGTTTTTTCAACACGACCCCTTTTAGAAATCACAAAGAACAATGAACACATTTTTTTTCATAAGATAATTTATGTGCTGCATTTTAACCTGTCCCAAAGCCATGATTTGTTAGCATGAATGAGGAAATGTCTTCCGACCCAAAAAAAAAAAAAGGGGGAAATGTCACATGGCCTAAGGCGATGCAATTTGTTCTTTTTCTTTATTGTTGATTTTTGGGGTGTTATTTAAATGAACGAGTTTGGTCAGACTTAGCTGGTGATCTTCATGACAAGTCATGTCATCAAATATTCTGGCAACGTTAATTGAATAGAAACCATCGCATGTGGGAGTCGGCGTGGGTGTGATATGTTTAGCAAGCAGCGACCACCCATTTATTGCTACGAAAAATTTAGTCTATGTGGCAAATACTTGTGGGAATTCAATTATTGGTTTTACAAACCTGGCAAGTCCATTCTTTCCGCGAGCAGCTCGTCCACGTGCATCGGATAAAGTTTCACCAGCGGGGTCGCAAGCAAAACCACATTTCGATTTATTATTATAAGCTACTCCGAACGAATATGATCTCTATCCTTAAATTGATTTCAATGAGGCCACACCGTCGATGGTCCGTTCCCAAAAACGACAAAATATACACGTGGCATGTCCCGCGATGCACGGATCATCAATTTCCGCCGAATATCACACACTCAGCCGAGATCGTCTCGAGAGCACGGTGTGGATGCTTTCGAAAGTCGCATGGAGTCTAATTAGAAAAGTCGCCACATCAAATTTTTCCTGCCCGCAACCTTCCGGCTAAGATCAAGCACTAAATTTGAAGCACATCTCGAATTTTACTTGCTTTGAATACTCTGCATGAATACGTACGTGTCACGACAAATACAAAGCGTAGCGTCGAGGGAGAGGTGTGAAAGCGAATCGCGGACCAGCCCCCGATCTCGAAAAGGGACCGGAAAACGACCGTGGATAATGACCTGGAGGATTGCATCTATTGGCCGCCTGGGGGCCTGTTTTTCTTTTCTAATTGGTCGACTTTCGTGGTCAAGCCTGCCATGTTTGAAATCAGCAAACCTCCCCAAAAGCGGTCATTGGGTGTATTCTGCCTAACCAAACCCGTTTTCACCAGCAAGTGATCATTTACGCTTTGGAATAACCAAAGGGCACTCGTAATGGGTTTCTTCTAAAGGGATAAGTTTAGGGCCGTATGTTACCATCGTCACCGCTCGAAATCAATTTCTTCTGACCGGTGGGTCACAAGATTGAGCATCGCTCGTAATAATTTTTAGTGGAGTTTAGTTTGTGGGCGATGTCTACATTTGTAGCCTTCTAATCAGAGGAGTCCATCAAGTGCGGAGAAAGCCGGGATCCTTTTGTTATTATCTATTTTCTAATAAAAAAGGTACATATCATGCATATGACGATGACCGCGTAAACTTTTCTTGCGACATAGGTTGTGCATTGTAGAAAAAAGAAAAAGAAAAGAAGATAAAAAGATTCTTGCCAAAATTAGGTCCGCTACGGTTTTAGGTGAATTACGATTGTGACGTTATCTTTAGGGTCATCGGCCTGCGATCGAGCATGTAAAATCATTGTGCACGCGAGCCGTCTCTAATACGAGTATTCAGCTTCAAACGTACTAAATATGGTTGAAAGGCTGTGAAAGTACAATATTACCAAGCATTAATTACGCATGTCATGAGAAAAGTAAAAGAAAATTAGTGCATCAAACGTCCTAAGATGCGCTTGGACCGCACCAAGACCTAAGGCAGCGACTAAGCTAGGTCGTTGGTCATTTACAAGCATCGCATTGCTCCAAACTATCTTCCAAGTCTCCGCGAGCCACGACATTGGACGAAAATTCCTGAGCAAAGCAAGAACCAGTGATCCTGGTGTTGAATCGGGTCTACCAGGTAGTCAACTGTGACGGTCTGTCTTTTTTAAACCCCCCACTACTGGTCAACCAAAGACAAGTGGGTGCAAGTTGGGCAAGTGTTCTCCTGTATTCTCCTGGCAGGTCCAACGTTCGCCTCCTGTAATCTGAATCATGCGAGGTGCGGTGGGACTTTTTAAACGCGGAACTGAATTTACAGTTTGCGAGGCTCATCCAGCTGTGAGTCAACGGTCATGCATGGCCCAAAGCCCCATCGATAGGGAAGTATCCCTCCCACCCGCACCCACAATTTTGGAGATGACCAAAAAAAATCTCTTTGCAAGTGTCTTTCCTTGGTTAGGGAAATCTAGGGGCTGGTCCAAGTCCGTTGGCAAACTCATGGCATAGAGAGTTGTGTGTCTCTATTAAGCAACAGTTATGTTTGCGTCGCTCGTTTTGACTGGTTGAAACTCGTGCAAACGATGATCAATCGATTAAGTACGAATCTTTGGTTAGTGAAGATGATCTAAGCCCATGATAGTTTGCATACAATCGGTGGAATTTAGGATGATAACACACATGGTTCTTTGTACTTTATCTTGTGTAAAATGACGGCTCTGAACTTTTAATCTGTTCAATTTGATCCTTAAACTTTAGCCTAACGTTCAATATGATCCCAGTACTTATAATACATGTTCAATTTAGTTCTGAAACTATATGAAAATGCTAAATATTGTCCTTTCATTAAATGTTCTTGTACTTTATCTTGTGTATAATGACGTCTCTGAACTTTTAATTTGTTCAATTTGATCCTTAAACTTTAGCCTAACGTTCAATATGATCCCAGTACTTATAATACATGTTCAATTTAGTTCTGAAACTATATGAAAATGCTAAATATTGTCCTTTCATTAAATGTTGTCCTTCCACGATTTAAGTTCATGGAGAATAATGAACACTACAATGAATACTTTCTTATAGTTCAAGAATTAAATTATACATGTACCAAAAATCTAGAGACTATACTAAACAAATTAAAAGTTCATGGACCATATTGCACATTAGACCACAGTTCAAGGACAACATTGAATAAATTATAAGTTTAGGAGCAACATTGTACATTAGGTTAAAGTTCATAAACTATTTATATCTTCTTCCTATGGAATTTTAAGGACGCAATCTCCTGCTCCTGAGTGAGAAGCCTCTGACGCTAATTAGCTATGTCAATCTCACTAAGAGTTGAACCGGTTTATTTAATTTACCAATACTCATTTAAATTGATGTATGTTTTGTTTCAAATCACATAAATCTTGCATGATATTCATCACATTTTAGTGGGCCTAATACCCTAAAAAACTCGAACTTTAATTCTTGTCCCAATTCTACTATAAAATTTTACTCTAATTTTTTATTTCATAAAAAACCCTCAACTTTAGGTCCAGTCTCAATTTTACCATAAATTTTTACTCTAATTTTTTATCTCATAAAAGATCATCAATTTTACTTGAGTCCTAAATCTACCTCTATCTAACCCTCCATCAAAGTTGTACTTGGTGTCTTGTGCTCGGTCTTCGATCTCTTGTGCTTATGAATATTCCATCTCTCGTAGTCGAAGAACTCACGCTCTGGACGCTCGAATAACTCGTGCTTGGGAGTTTTTCATTTCTCAGTTCTCAACAAAAAATTTTGAATGGGGGTTAATGGAGGTAGATTTGTGACTCAAGTGAAAGTTTATAATTTTTTATGGGATTGTAAAAATTTTAGAGTAAATTGGGACTACGGTAAAATTGGAACAAAACCTAAAGTTGGGGGTTTCTTCTTTTATGGGACAAAAAAAAAATTATGGTAGAATAGGGATATAGCCTAAAGTTATGGGTTTTTTTATGGCGAAAAAAAGTTTAGGGTAGTATTAAGACTGGACTTCAAATTTGAAATTTTTTATAAGACAAAAGGTAAAATTGAGACAAGAGCTAAAGTTTGAGTTTTTTAGGGTATTAGGCCCATTTTAGCAGGTCCATATGCAACCGATACCCATGCGGCTGGCGCATCCTTGACTATCATTACCATACAGAAAAGCTAGGGTTTTCCATACCTACGTGATCATCTTTTGAATTGAACCCACTTCTTTAGTCAATCAAGAGTTGAAACGAGAAACAAGAGTAGTTCTAGATACATATGTAGCTTGAAAAGAGCAGAGTTTCATATTTAGAATTTCATGACTTTGTTTAGAAAAGATGGGACAAGAAGGGAGGGAAGAAGATGAGGAGTGAATTTAGAAAATAGATGAACTCTAAAATTTTGTAATTTCTTTATCATAGTGTTCTTCCCTTAATTTCACCTCCTCCCAAGAATAGCTGGTCCAGTCCATACTTTTCGAGTCTCATTGGCTTTTCCCCCTAATTTCAGGCGAAATTGTTGGCTTGGGACCACAAATTTTAATTTGGCCAGAAAAGACCAATGCCTACACCAAAATGTCAATTTTAAAGAATTGATCCAGAAGAAGTCATACGGTGAAATCAAACAACAATTAGATGTTTTTATGATGATACGAATCACTTGAAAGCTATCTTCAACTCTGCAATCTTCTAAGTTAAGCTCCTCTTTTGACCCCCCAAAAAAAAGGTAAGCTCCTTCCATGCTTTTACTTGTCTTTATTTAGTGTCCCCGAATAGGATTCTTTCACTTTCATGAAAGCATAGTGTTCCTTAAAAGATTGAAATTGGTTCTCTTAGCAAGGATTAAGGAACTTGTGAGAGGATCCAAGAGGCAGATTGAGTAAAAACTGAGTTTTGAGGCTTAAACTCATCAATGCAGTTCCCAAATGAGAAATTACCGAGAAAATCCTACATTTATTGTAATTGTGGCAATTCAGTCCTAAACTTTTTTGGGCTAATTCAGTCCTAAACCTTTTTTAATTTTCCAAATTCAACACTAAATTTTTTGTATTTATGCCAATTCAGTCCATTTAGCCAACTTTGGCTGCCCAGCACTGACTAGATGCTAGTCAGCGCTGGCATGGATGCCCAATACCGACGTGGATACCCGACACAAACATGATAATTTTTAATAATATTTTAATATTTTTTGAATTTTTTTTTTCCTTTTTCTTCCTTTAGCAAAGGAAAAAGAACAAGAGAGGGCGCGCGAGGGTTGAGATGTTGCCCTCGCTATTGCTAGGTGAGGACGAGATTGCCCAACCATGACGAGGCCGGCCTTGCTAGCCCTCTCCTCCACCGAGGAAGAAGAAGAAGAAGAGAGGGTTTGCGAGGGCTGAGACGTCACCCTCACTATCGCTAGGCAAGGACAAGCTCACGCAACCATGGCAAGGCCGACCTCATTGGCCCTCTCCTCTAGCCGATTGCCGAGTCAGCAACCAGCTGGAGGAGGGAATGAGAAGAAACAAAATAGAAATAAGAATATTGTATAAAATAATAAAATATTATTAAAAATTTTCAGGTCAGTGTTGGCAGCGTCACATCCACGCCGGTTGCCGAGTCAGCAACCAGTTGGAGGAGGGAATAAGAAGAAACAAAATAGAAATGAGAATATTGTATAAAACAGTAAAATATTATTAAAAATTTCCAAATCAGCGTTGGCAACGTCACATCCACGCCGATCGACCGGCCAATATGCCTGGATAGACTGAATTGACACAAATGTAAAATGTCTCGGACTGAATTAACATAAATGAAAATGGTTTAAGATTGAATTGATAAAAAAAAAATTATGACTGAATTGTAACAATCGTAATAAATTTAAGATTTTTTTTTTTGAGTAATTTTTTCAATTGGGAACTGCATTAATGGGTTTTCTTCTCTTTGGGGCCAGAATTAGTATGCTTGAGGTTGACATTAAGCGCTGATTCTCTCAGCCCTCGTGATATTCTACAATGTATAATTTCGTCGCAAACCCTACTCTCTTTCTCATAGTTGTTAAGGATTCAAAGTAGAAACCAGGGTCCATAGGAATGACTAACAAATGGAAGAAGATTCGATGATGTAAGAGAGCTGTGAAATCAGTTGTCGGTCAGTGTCATTGATCTGTTCAATAACAACGATAGCCAGGACTCTAGGGCTGCGTTTATTTATTGTTTAGGAAATAATTTCTCCCAGATAAGCAGCAACAAGACTATAGACTATATATTACATTGAAAATAATCATCCTTTTTTCTTTTATTGTGAGGATTAACAAATATTTTTTGAGGCATGGATTAAACGAAATCTCTTGAAATATCATTTACAATAATACATCCTCGGCATTTGCCGTTATCAGTTACTGCGGACGAAAATTTCACATAGATTATGTAAATAATAAAACCTTAAACTCTGTGTATGCAGATAACACTAAAGCCATATCCAAATGAGTTTAGTGCATTAAATGCCTTGCTTACGTGGGTCTTCTGTGTCATCTCAATTTGTCTATAAAGTGGTGCCTAATGTCGTACATAGAGATGTTTATGATCTAAAGCGCGTCGTTACCTAATCGACTAAACTTTCGTACAAACGATGGTTTCACGCTCGAACACGACGTCATTGCCAGAGGTGGGAGTTCAGTTCTTGTACTACAAGATCCACGTCACTCTACCGACCGCGATTCCAAGGGGGGCAACCATATAGATAACTATTCAATAAATCCACCTAATTCTTGCGTGTCGAAAAGTTTCCGCTCCATATCTTGGTCAACATTATGACGTCAAAAATTTGTCCCCCATGTTTCTTGCAAACACAAGAGACGTCACCAAAAGCTTATCCTCTCGAAATCAACCGATCTAATCCTACGAGTACGTCCTCCCGAAAGTTTGTGACCCTCTTACGTTGGAGTCACATGTTTCGCTACCATGTTCTCTGTAAAGTCCCTCCCTTTCCCGAGTCACGCATATCCACCGCAAGAAAAGTAAAATGAATAAATCAATTAATCCCTTCTTCTAATTTACGCAATCCAACGTTATCCAAAAATCATAGAAAAAATCATCAAAAAAAATCCTAAACTTATTATAATGGTGGTAAATTGGTACTATTTATTTTTTTGCCGATATTATGCTAATTCCATTCGTCCAGGCAATTTTTTCCTGCCGGTGTTGATGTGGATGCCAGTTAAGGATTTAGGGCTTTTTTTTTTTTTAGCACAATTGCAATAAATAAATTAATTAATCCTTATTCTAACTGCCGCATTCCAACGTTATCCAAAAACCCACAAATTCCGGTTGACCTAGCTCTTCCACTGCACATATATCCAATCTGTATTTATTGAGTTTCGGTGAACACTTTTGCTTCGGTTTCCCACATTTCATCGTGCCCTTTTCTGGTCGTGACTCGTGACTAGTACCCGACGTGGATTTTTGGAGATTATCCAAAACTCGACCGATTTCTCACGTTTATCTACGAATCTACTCTTAATTATTGGGGAGATCTGGTTGAAATAAAAGTCAATTGAGTGGAGTAATTCTATTAATGAAGTTGGGATGTTTTTTTCAAAGCAACCTCATCTTAATGCGCTGGCGCTATAATTGTCCGTAGGTGAGTTTAAGGGCCATTTCCCCGCATCATGCCCCCCTTTGAAAGCAAGAAAAAAAAGAAGTAATCTTCTTGGTGCTTCAAGAACATGGCTATGGAGTACATCTTAAGATTGTAAAATTGCTGTTTATTCGATAATTAACACAATAGCCGTGCCCAAAAAGGTCAGTGGGAAACCGGGATTTATAGATCAATATCTTCTGAAAAAAGAAGGCTCGAACTGTAAAATATTGCGGTAACCAAGTCAAATTTTGTGAGGTCACATTTTATCGTTTATGGACTTTTGCATTCAAACTCGAGTATTCAAGAACACACTTTAGGGTTTTGTCGTCCGCAACATTTTGCCATACGCTAAGTCAATATTTCCGGTCAACCGTTTTCTTCTTGGAAAAATTAATGCTTAATGCGATTATGGTAATCTCTTCCGCTAAGTGGGTCCCGCCCTCAAATGTATTTTTATTGTTGTTGTCGTCGTTGTTAGAGTATAGTCTCAATTAATTTACAATATTTCTCGGGCACCGTTTGCTTTCGGGGATTTCAAACTGAATCGTCATCATCATCGTCGTTATCATCAATCCAATATATATACGTTGGACAGCATGGCTATTAGTATTATCTTATTTGACCTTAAACGGCATTATTTGAACTTTAAGATATAAGAATGGAAAACTACATCACGCGCAACCGTTTCTCCCATGTTAATGTCGGGAAAAGTCAACGGTCAACGCCCGGGGAGGAGGGAGAGAGACCTGGAGACAAAGGGAGCTATATAAATCCATTCACTTAGAAATAGATCAAATTTCCAATCTTTTCAACATAATCCTGCTCCATTTAACGGATCGAATGACAATCATCGGTAATTTTTTTTTTCTTTTTTGGGTCCGACCGACGAAGTTCGCCGTCGGCCTCAACTGCTAATCACGGATTAAAAGTAATTCGCGAACTTATCTACTGGACCGAGATTAAGAAAACAATTAGAATGATTAAGGGGGGAAAAATATGTTGGTTCAAAATTAAGATATTGGGTTTAAGACAGCTCAACGGTCGTCCATTTCACACATGCTCCTTCTATATAAGCACTCGCCATCACAGTGCTAGAGCTCTATCTCCTTCCCTTCTCTCTCTCTCTCTCTCTCTCGAGTCCACACAAACACACACTCTCTCTCTCTATCTCTCTGTCTCTTCGGAGAAGCAGACATGCCGGCCGTGGGAGGAATCGCCACTGGCGGGAAGGAGTACCCGGGGAACCTCACCCCCTTCGTGACGGTGACGTGCGTCGTCGCCGCCATGGGCGGTCTCATCTTCGGCTACGACATCGGAATCTCCGGTAATCACCGTACTTACTAGCAAGCGCGGACTCTGTACTGTTTGTCGGGCTTTGACCTGCGTCGTGACTGACTCGTGAGGTTAAGTGGGATGTCATCGCGACTTGAATTTTCGTTTGTTTTGTCGCTCGCAGGTGGGGTCACGACGATGCCATCGTTCTTGAAGAAGTTCTTCCCGTCGGTGTACAGGAAGAAGATGGCGAACGCGTCCACCAACCAGTACTGCCAGTACGACAGCCAGAAGTTGACCATGTTCACGTCGTCGCTGTACCTGGCCGCGCTCGTGTCGTCCATCGTGGCGTCCACCGTGACCCGCAAGTTCGGGCGGAAGCCGTCGATGCTGTTCGGCGGGATCCTGTTCTTCGCCGGCGCCATCATCAACGGGGCCGCTAAGGCCGTCTGGATGCTCATCGTCGGCCGCATGTTGCTCGGTTTCGGCATCGGGTTCGCTAATCAGGTACAAGATTCTTCATCAACCCTTTTCTCGTCTCCAAATCTACGTTCGTTTGGGCCTTCTGTTCATCATCTGTTTAAATCCGTACTTTTTCTTGGGCCGTCGCTCTGAGTCTTTCTGTCCCCATGTGAGGTCATTTCAACTTTCGAGCCGCAGATCTGGGAACGGATTAGGACGAATATTTTCTCAGACGAACATGGCTTTCCATTGGAACAAAAGCTGCTCTTTTTTCTGACCCAGATATTGAGATTTCATATCCACTTTTTTTTTTCTCTCATTGATCCTGAATTTTCATTTGTTCTTTACCCTTGTTTTTTTTTCCCCCTATTTCTGCTTTTAATTTTTCGAAAATTAAACTTTTTTTTAATTTTACTTCAAGTGGCTTGAAAATTTTTTCTTAAAAGGATTTCTGTGTCAAAATGATGTCATGCCCTTCCAACACTGTTGTCATGCGCGTGCGAGGTCGCTGAGGAAAAATGTCAGAATTCCGAAAGAGACAGGTACTTAGGAAGAACTAACATTGGCCAGCTTGTCACCACCATCTTTGTAAATTAATCAATGTTTTCCAGGTCATGAATGGCAAGTTTTCCTTTGTATTGTTTCATGGTCATGTCTGCTTGCACTCTTCCTCCAAGCGTTTACCCGTGACGGCAACGGCGTTGAATAGAATAATTGAACCTTGATGCCTACAATTATCATCATATCAAACCAATTAGTCATGAAGATTTTTAAATTTTGTTGGTAAATTACAGTCTGTGCCACTGTACCTGTCTGAGATGGCCCCATACAAGTACAGAGGAGCGTTGAACATTGGCTTCCAGTTATCGATCACGGTTGGTATTTTAGTGGCTGAGGTCTTGAACTACTTCTTCGCAAAGATCAAGGGCGGTTGGGGATGGCGGCTGAGCCTAGGGGGGGCCATGGTCCCGGCCCTCATCATCACCGTCGGCGCGCTCGTCCTCCCCGACACGCCAAACTCGATGATCGAGCGGGGAGCGGAGAAGCCGACCATCCGGGGCATCGATGACGTCGACGAGGAGTTCAATGACCTTGTCGCCGCGAGCGACGAGTCCAAGAAGGTCGAGCACCCGTGGAGGAATGCTGCAGCGCAAGTATCGGCCGCACCTGACGATGGCCATCTTGATCGTTCTTCCAGCAGCGGCGCACTCCTCACTACGCCCGTCCTGTTCGAAGACGATCGGGTTCAAGAACGACGCGTCTCTGATGTCGGCCGTGATCACCTATCGTCAATGTCGGCGCGACGTTGGTCTCGATATACGGCGTCGATAAGTGGGGAAGGAGGTTCCTCTTCCTTGAGGGAGGACCCAAATGCTGATTTGCCAGGTATGTAAGCTGATTCCTGAAATTGTCTGAAAGTTTTTTGAATTTGATGTATCGTACAATCATATACACACATTATTTACTGAGGCTAAGTTTTGTTTCGGATGAATGCAGGGTACTCCCATCGGAGAAAAGCGCGACATTAGGAAACGGGAACCCAGCCGACATCCTCGTTGCTCCCCGACAACCCGAGCGGCTAGACGCCTCTTCTCTTCTCTCTTTATACCCGCCCCTCCTCGCTCCTCCGCCTTCCTCCTATCTCCCCAGCCACATCATCAAAACAGCACAAGAAACGAAGCCCCGACACCACATACCCTTTTCTGGGTCGCGTTTGCGGGTGGGCTCTCCTTCCGTTTTGGTGCCTTTTGGCGGGGGCCCCTGTCGTTGGTGTGGGTTTGTCCGGGCTCCCCCCTATTCCTCCTCTTCGCCCAACCCCTCTCTCCCTCTCCCTCCTCCCTCTCCTCCCCCCCATTCCTCCCCCTCTTCCCCCTCTCCCCTTCCCCCTCCCTTTCCCCCCCCCCGCCCCCTTCTCTTTTTCCCCCTTTTTTTTTTTTCCCTCCCCCTCCTTTTTCCACCCTTTTTTTTTTTTTTCCATTTTTTTTTTTTTGTTTTTTTTTTTTTTGTTTTTTTTTTTTTTTTTTTGAACTAACATGGCCAGCTTGTCAACACCATCTTTTGTAAAATAATCAATGTTTTCCGCAGGTCATGAATGCAAGTTTTCTTGTATTGTTCTTCATGGCCGTCAATGTTGATTCGAACCATGTCGCTATCGATCCCAAGCAGTAGCTTTATCCCAGTGACGGCAACCCCCCCCTGTGCCCGTTGAACCTAGAAAATTGAACTGATGCCTACAATTATCACCATCATATCCAAACCAATTAGTATGAAGATTTTTTAAAATTTTGTGGTAAATTACAGCTGGTCCACTGATACCTGTCCTGAGATAGATCGGCCCCACATAAAGTACAGAGGAGCGTTGAACATTGGTTCCACGTTATCGATCACGGTTGGGTATTTTAAGTGTCCTGAGGTCTTGAACTACTTCTTCCGAAAAGATCAAGGGGGTTGGGGAGGATGGACGCTGAGCCTAGGGGGGCCATGGTCCCCGCGCCTATCATCATCACCGTCGGCGCGCTCGTCCTCCCCGACACGCCAAACCTCCGTATGGACTCGAGCGGGGCAGACCGACAGA
>JAGVVM010010106.1:0-12935 GCA_019149425.1 Psidium friedrichsthalianum | reverse complement strand
GTCATCATTCGTCCCTCAGGTCTAACATCATTTACACTTACAAAAACATGAAATGATTAACCTGACCCCACTTGAAGCTTCCATCTTTGCTAATCGTTCAGCGTGTATCAAGTTCAGTGAACTCATTCGATACATGCACATGCGGTTTCTAACTCAGACATTTAATATCTATTGACTTGTGACTCGCAATCCCTGAGTATCCTAATACTCAATGACGAAGTTCAGAATGCACTAGTCTCAATAAGGATCGTTGCAATCCACTCAACGATCCATTGACTAGGGAACATTTAAAGATCAATTAACTAATAAGCTTCACACTTTCTAACGTCTTCTAGAATAGTTTTTAGTCCACAACTAATCTTATGGATTTCATTCATTAGAGCAAGTGGAACATAATTATGAACATATCTTTCTATTAATATTATTGAAAGCACAATGAAATGTCCAAATATAATCACAGACATGATTGCTTTATGGTTTCCACTTAGCAAATCTCCCACTTGCATTATAGTCAACTAGCTGGTATTTAGACCACATTCTACGAATGTGTCTTCAAACACAGAGGTTGTAAAGCTTTGGTGAAGGGGTCCACAACATTAATTTTCAGCCGACGCAATTTTCCTACAAGGTGATGTCGCCTCTCCCAACAATCTCCAAAAAAAAACTCAAATGAGATCGACAGCCCTTTTTTTAATATGTTTAGACTTTTTTTTGGTGAGACTATTGGTTTCCTTTGCTTGAGTTATAGCCTTCATTGTTGTCAAGAAAAACAACACAATCGCTACTTATTAAGGGAACCACTCCCAAGCTCTAAGATGAACTTCTTCTCATCAACCATAACCTTGCAGCTTTAGAAGCCAGCCACATACTTTGTACCTCGTAGTGGAATTAATAGTTTATACTTGTTTTAGAACTTTTTCAACAAACTATACCACATTGAGCATGAAATACCAACTATTCCGACTTTTAAGTTATCAGGATTCGACTAGAAATCGAAATCTATAAAGAAAAAATCTAATTAATAAAAAACAAAATTAAATTAATATTAAATAAGAATATAGATATAATTTAGTATTATATATATATAAATATAATAAATATAATAAAATTATAAACATAAATAAATTAATAAGAAAAATATAAATTATTATTATATTTAGTATTAACTAAAAATAAATTTATAAATAAATAAATAGGAGGGTATGATAAATTATAACATAAAAAAATAAATTAATTAATCTATAGATTATATAAATATATAGTATATATAAATATATAAATTGAAAAAAATTAAAAAAAGTAAAATAATATATAACATATATATAATATATAAATAATAAAAATTTAAGATAAATAAATAATAAAAATTAAAAAATATATTCTATATAAAGTTAATATTAAAGGGGTTATAATAAAATTAAAATAAAATATAAAAAATTAATAATGTAATAAATATAAAAAAAAGCTAAATTTTAATAAATTAATATAAAATAAATATTAATTAAGTTATCTAAATAAATCATATATTAATAAATAAAATTATAAAAAAAAAAAAAAAAAACATTGGGATAGAATATAATAATTAAAAGAAAATCTTAATTAATAATCAATAGGGAAATAATTTAAATATTTAGTAATAAATATAAACTTTTAATATAATTAAATCAGATATATAATAAATATAGAAATATATAAATAATTAATTAAAAAATTATAAAAATAGAATAACGATATCTTTATAATAATAATATACAAATATACAAAAATCATCGTCCCTCAGGTCTAACAATCATTTACTTAACAAAAACATGAATGATTAAACACTGACCCCACTTGAAGCTTCCATCTTTGCTAATCGTTCAGCGTGTATCAAGTTCAGTGAACTCATTCGATACATGCACATGCGTTTCTAACTCAGACATGCGTTTCTAACTCAGACATTTAATATCTAATGACTTATGACTCGCAATCCCCTTGAGTATCTAATACTCAATGACGAAGTTCAGAATGCACTAGTCTCAATAGGATCGTTGACATCCACTCAACGATCCATTGACTAGGAACAATTTAAAGATCAATCTAACTAATAAGCTATCACACATATTCTTAACGTCTCTAGAATAGTTTAGTCACAACTAATCTTATGGATTTCATTCATTAGAGCAATGGAACATAATGAATGAACATATCTTTTCTATTAATATGATTGAAAGCACAATGAAATGTCCAAAATATAATCACGACATGATTGCTTTAGGGTTTCAGTTAGCAAATCTCCCACTTGCATTATAGTCAACTATGCTGGTATTTTAGACCCATTCTACTAATGTGTCTTTCAAACACAGAGTTTGGTAAAGTCTTGATGAAGGGGTCCACAACATTTTCAGCCGACGCAATTTTCTACAAGGTGATGTCGCCTCTCCCAACAATCTCTCAAATGAGATCGAAGCACTTTTTAATATGTTTAGACTTTTGGTGAGACTTTGGTTTCTTTGCTTGAGTTATAGCTCATTGTTGTCAGAAAACAACACAATCGGCTACTTAATTAAGGGAACCACTCCAAGCTCTAAGATGAACTTCTTCATCCAAGCCATAACCTTTGCAGCTTTAGAAGCAGCCACATACTTTGTCTCGGTAGTGGAATTAATAGTTATACTTTGTTTAGAACTTTTTCAACAAACTATACCACCATTGAGCATGAATACAAACCCATATGCCGACTTAAAGTTATCAGGATTCGACTAGAAATCGAAATCTATATAGGTTTCAACTTTAAATTCTCCCTCGCCGTATATCAAGAATAGTTCCTTAGTCATTCGTAAGTACTTAAAGATATTCTTAACGGCCATCCAGTGCTCCTCATCTAGATCAGATTGATATCTACTTGTATCACTCATAACATGAGCGATATCAGGTCTTGTATATAGCTTAATATACATTATACTTTCAATGGCAGATGCGTAAGGCATCTCATTATCCGCTCTCTTTCCTTAGGGGTCTTGGGACACATCCCCATAGAAAGACGGATTTCATGCTTGAAAGGCAATAATTCTCTCTTGAAACATTTTGTATTAAATTGTTTTAACACTTTGTCTATGTATATGGATTGTGAGAGGCTAATTAAATGTCTTGATCTATCTATATAGATCTTGACACTTAATACATAGATTACCTCTCCCAAGTCTTTCTTGGGGAATTTCTACGACAAAAATAGCTTAATTAATGACATCATAGGTATATCATTACCTATCAAAAGTATATCATCAACGTATGATACTAGAAACGCTATAACGCTCCCACTAAGCTTCTTATACGCACATAGTTCATTTGGATTCTTAATGAAGTAAAATAATTTGATCACTTCATCAAAACGGATGTTCGAACTTCTGGAGGCTTATTTGAGTCCATAAATAGGTCACTTAAGCTTGCATACCTTATGGCTTTCACCAGGAGATTCAAAGGCTCGAGGTTGTTCCACATAGATATTCTCTTTGAGGAATCCATTTAAGAAAGTCGTTTTCACATCCATTTGGGATATCTCATAATTCAGTTGTGTAGCTATAGCTAACAAAATCCGAATGGACTTTAGCATGGCCACGGGTGAGAAATTTCGTTATAATAAATTCCTTATTTCTGATGATAACCTTTCGCCACCAGCCTTGCTTTATGCATTCCAACTTGACCATCTACGTTTATCCTCTTTTTGAAGATCCACTTATAGCCTATTAGTACAATACCTTTACTTGTGTCAACCAATGTCCATACGTTGAGTTCATTTCAGATTTCTTTGCCTCAAGCCATTTTTCAGAATCGATGTCTGACATCCCTTCCTCGTAGATGTTAGGATCACTTGGTTGGTCACCACTGTTTACGATAAATAATGGTTGATATCCTCAAGTAATTATCCATAACGAATAGGAAGACAAGACTCTCTCGTACTCTTCCTAAGAGGCTGTTTATCAAAAGTTCCCACTAAACTAGAAAACAATGTTTCAACCTAAGTAATAGGCGCTTCATTGTTTTCTTCTTGCAAAACTGTTTTGCATTTGATGCCACCTTCTTAGACAAATTGATTCTCAAAAAAGATAGCATGCCTACTAACCTAAACTCTTTGGCTAGAGTGAAAATAGAAATAATATCAAGGGCTTTCTTTTGGTCTAGCATGAGCTAGCCAGCCGTGCTTCGTCATATCGCCATCCCATCTCATGTCTTGATCCTCATGCAGTGTCTCGTAGTCCATGCCTTGTCTTCGGACAACAAACCTTTCCTTTAACAACTATCGAATAAGAAATCTTATCTATTATCCTTTAGATGACAAATTTCATCATCTCGTGATTTGTAAAGATGTCACATCAATATGACATCATCTTGAGGCCGTGTCTACATCATATAGCTACGATTTTGTTTGACTATCTCTATAGCCATTCGCAATTAGAAATTAGAATCAAATCTCATTTAATCTAATTTTATCTGACTATCTCTATAGCCATGATTGCAAATATCTTTGCAATTTCGTCTTCCATATTAGTGTTATTATGCATTGGTTATGATGTATGACATCCATAGGTTCATCACTGAGCTGGTAGTAGGACATATATTAACAGATTAGTATCATCCAGAGAACTGACTGTCCCTAATCAGTTTTCAGGTCTCACAAGTAATGAGTGACATTTAGTAATATGCCATGACTACCTAAACAGTGTGAATGTTACAATAATGAACCTATCAACTTTGGCTAAAGTGTAATTTGATCATTCTGTCTAACCATGTTCTGATCGAATAAAGGCCAAGGATTATTAGTCAAGCTGCCAATTCGATCATATACCTAGATCTATCCGACATGTACAATCTCGTGACATTCTCGATTATAACCCCAGCCGAGGATTTTCATGCAATGTCACAATTAGATTGCATATGACATCAACCTCGTATATAACAAAGAGACAAATCCCACTGTTGTACATGCCCATGACTTCACATGCAAATAAATCATGACCATCAAGTACAGAGGCAGATCAATGACCCGTCGATATACGCACTTGTGAAGTATAGCCATTCAACACACAAGTCACATTATGCCTTAGGTCTAAGGATCCTTTACACCTAAGCAAAGCGAGAACAATTAGACATTAATCCTGCTCAAAGCTTCCATGTTTACTAATCGTTCAACATGTGTCACGTTTAATGAACTTGTTCGATATAAGCACTTGTGTTTCTAACTCAAACATCTAATATCCACTAACTTAGGACTCGTCATCCACTTGAGTATCCAATATTCAATTGCAAAGTTCAGAGCACACAAATCTCAACAGGATCATTGACGTCTACTCAACAATCCATTAACCAAGAAGAATTTAAAGATCGGTCTAACTGATAATTTGTCATTTATTCTCGACGTCTCGTGAATATGCTCAGTCACAACTGACATTATGGACTTCATTCATTAAAACAATAAGACATAATTAATGAACAAGTCTTTGCTATTAATATGATTAAACATATAATCACATGTCCAAAATACAACTATTGCATGGTTGCTTTAGGGCATACACCTAATATAAGATGCCTTGTGGGAAGTTGGTGAAAGTTGATTGTTTGTGTCACGCCCCGAACCCTATGGGCTCGCAGCATCCCGTCTCTAAACGATTAATAAAGATGTGACATCCTAGGGCTTGTCGCCGACCCAACAAAACGCTTAGAGACTAACGCTACGTAAGTGAACCAAGCAACCCAGACAATATATAAAGAAAGGGAAAAAAGGAGAGAAACAAATACACCAAACTAGAACATCAACTTCATATAAATATTAACATAGCATTCACAAAAAGGGACAACATATAAGCCAAACCTAAGGCGATCATATATGTCAAAAAGGGCTTATGGTCGACTAATCTAGTACCCATGACAAGAGAGCACACTAAAAAGGGGAACACAGGGCTACAAGGCTAATCATCCATCTCGCTGTCCTTGGACGATAGAATCGGCTTAGGATTGGACTCCATCTGCTCCTTCTCAGGATCTAACTCCATCGACTCCTCCCTAGAATTGGAATCTATCTCCATCGATCACTCCTCGGATCCTCTGAGACCTGTGTTAGGACTGGTCACTACGCCATTAGAGACTGCGACCAACGTGGGATCCCACTCACCAACCCAATCAAAAAGTACATCAAAATCCTAGATCAGACCTAACAGCATATCCCTGTCTCCCCCACATCTACCTACACTATACTAGAATGCCTATAGTAGAAGTACAAAGCAAGCAGTCCACAATGAAGCAAAAAATGAAGTAAATACGTATTCATTTTTCCGGTCCACATGTAATGCAGCAGCAGTCAAAAGAAAGGAGTAGAAGTACAAAACAAGCAGTCCACAATGAAGCAAATAATGACTTTTTTTTTTAACGTAACACGCGCAGCCGCACAAGCATCCAAGGGAATGCGTTAAACGCGCATGCAAGCATGCAGGGTGCTAATGCAACTTCTTTATTATTAGTTTCGACCAACCCAAAGTCTTAAACTCCCGCAAATCCCATTAATTTAAACAGCATTGCAATTATGAGTTTATGATCTCAAAGCTGAACAAGGAATGGGCGGGAAGCAGACAAAGGCCAGAATAAAGCAGAGATTGAAAAGAGGGGGAAAAAAACAGAGAGAGAGAGAGAGAGAGAGAGAGAGAGAGAGTATACTTGGAAAGGCCGGCAGATGGGGATTTGGGTCTTGCAATATTTATAATCGTAGGGATTATTTTAAAGGCATCTGGTGCAGTTCCTCCTGCAATGTGGGCATTGGATTAGGAATATTAAATAACAATTGAGTAACACACACACACCAACTGCCTCCTTCGCCCCCCCCCCCCCCCCCCCCCCCCCCAAAAAAAAAAAAAGGTACTAGACTATAAAACCCGAGTGTACTAAACTTTAATTGTCTAAGAGCAATGTTACATGGGTTGGTTCATGGCTGGGTTAAGGGTGGAATGTACTCTTACTCCCTCTTCAAGATTGCCTGAAAATTCATGGCGAGGACCAACCACGCTTTGCTAAATTTACACTAGCAATCATGTCCACAAGCGGGTCCATCACATGCCCCTGTTTATCCAAACTCCATGAGGGTCCTAGCAGTCGACTGATCCCATACTCATACTCACCAATTCAAATGTTCTTAATCGATCGCCATCCACACTTGTTCGTGTTTCATAATTTCGATTCATCTTGTAAGATATTGCTAGCTAGAGTAAACTTTTAATTTGAGCATCAAAAGTTGCATTTTTGTTATCCTTGATTCAATGATGTTTCTTGTATCAAATTCGTCAGGATTTTCTTTGATTTTTCAGCGTAGGAGAGAGAGTAGGGTAATACAAGAGAACCTATGAGGCCTATGGAACCAACATGATCAGGTAGATTGCATTGTGGATATTAGTGGTCGTAGGCTAGATTCTAGGTTCAAAAAATGGAAACCGGCTAGAGAGGATAAGTTCTAGCTTTCAGGACCATACCCAACCATGCGCATGAAATTCTATAGAAAAAAACAAGACAATCTACATAATATTTGGATAAATACACATATACTGAAATATTTGTTGCTTTCCGTTTTCTTTACAAACTTATCGTGTCTTTATAGTATTTTACTTCAACATCGTTTTATCTTCGGACTATAAGCATGTTCTCGATATGAATCCACTGGCATTTTTATGTTGAATGATAAATATGTCAATGAAAAGAATGATTACATAATAGTATAGGATACTCTAAAACTTGTGGAATCGACGGGTATCAGATTACGAAGTGATTCCAAGACCCCATAAGTAGATTCCATCGTGCAGAAAATTCGAATCGGTAGACATAGGGTATATTTCAAGGCAGGACAAATATCCTAAGCTCCCTCAAACCTACGCAACCGTAAAAGAGTTGTATAGTGAAGTGGCAATTGCAATTAGTAGGACCAAGAGAAAATGGGGGTGGGGTTTGTTTGTGTGACAGCGAGCTAGTGATGGTCATGGGTCGAAGGAAATAAAATAAGAGTGTCTCCTGTACACCCAACAAGACTGCCTTGTTCTTGTTGGGGAGGGTGGATGAGAGGGTACAGAGTGACTAGGCATCAGCCCACATGTGTGCTTTGTTGAATCATACTTGCACAACCCCCTATAACCACACTAACCGAATTTATTTCTAATTTTGCGCTCTCTTGATCTGAAATTTTCTGAACTTACCCATGCTTTTTGGCTCCGTTTTAGAGACTATAATAGAGTTGGCGTTTGTAGGAGTATATTCCTCATCGATAAGAAGGCACAAGGGATCTACTCCTCAGTGAGTGGGAGGAGGTCTGAGCGGCCAGTCCAATGAGGATTTCAAGGGGGCTACACTCTTTGGATGCTAGATGACTTTTATTGTTTGAACACATATTTATTGATAGTTTAAGCTTATGTCCATAAATAACTATTGCTATATATAATCTCTTTCTCTCGTAATTAAAAGTTGTAGCAAAGAAATGTGATGTGCTAATTATAGTGAATCATCTACTGAATGTAGTCATAATTTAAGGTGAATTAGGATAAACCTCTTGTCTTAATTTGTTTTTGTTTTTCTCACATTTACTCTCTATTTCATTGTGTTTGTGTATTTAATCCTAATAGAGTTAACCCATGGTTGGCATACTTGGAGTGTGAATGACAACTGTTCTGTTCTAGGGAGCTATTTCTAGCTAGAAAATATATTTTTCAATTTCTATTCCAAGGACAAGTTTATGAGTAGAAAAATGTATTTGATAATGATACAAAATTTATATTCCCAAAGTAGAAATTCTTTTGGTAATAGCATAAAATTTCTACAATTGTCGGTTAGAGACTAGCGACTGGCGGGCTGAGGATCGATAGACTAGAGAGTAGCAGTCGATGACCGAGACACAAGTGACTAACGGAATAGAGACCGGTTGATTATAACCGTTGGTCGAAGATTGGCGGCTAGTGGCAGGCAACTAGCTATAGGGATGTGAGTGACTAGTGGTCAGCAATTGACAGGCAACGACTAGCGGCCGAAGACCAATGGCCCATGACCTGTGGACAGTGACCGACAGACCAAAGATTGCCAGTCGGCAATAGGGACGCAAGAGAGAAGGAGACCGAACGTAAGAGAAAGGAAGTAAGCGATGAGAACAATTTTATTTCTATTTCTGGAAATTTCTACTTCTCATTTCTATATCAAACTTATTTATGAAGTAAAAATTTATTCTAGAAATAGAATAATTAAATTGCGTTACCAAACGGATTTCTATTCCAAACATGTTTAGAGAAATAAAAAATAGAAAAACAGAATGTGCGCCTGTTTGAGAGTGTTTACGAATTTCCATTTTGGAAACTAGAGCCTATTAACTGCGTACAAGCATTTCTAAGTTAATTATGGGGCCATCCACCGGGCAATTCCTGCACTTAACCAGTTCATTTGGATTATATAGTGTTTCAAGGGCTTTGGACAGTGGAGTCTTCACGCTCGTGGCCATTCTGAGTTCTTGCTCATATAAAATGGAATTCTCACCGAAACCAAGGATGCTCCCATTCCGGATTGTCCAGGTTTTGCATTTTTCTTACCTTGCCCTGCAAACCAACATTTGTCTTCAGGAGGTTGAATTATTACATACGAGGTGAACAATTAACAAATTGAAATGTAAGAACACGATTCTAAAATCATTTCTCTTTTGGTTTTGTCATTTGTGTTCGAATTTACTGTTATTTAAAATAATAGGTGACCTCTCAATAAGAATATCTCTTTTGTGTCATTTGAGATGATATGTCGGTGGACCTACTGCTGAATTTGTCAATGAATGAAGACCAATACAAATAAAGAAAAATAAGCAAGAAAAGAGTATTGCACGATCAATTAGATCGATCTTGAAAATCAGATCTTCTCAAAACTACTGTTTCTCATCATCCTTCTTTTCTTTTATAGGTTATAAATTCTTCTCATAAATGGTAGAAATTATATTTTTCATATGATAAATTCCCATGCTCATTCCTAGTTGTAGTCCTAGCTTTGTAAGGACGATATGAGAGAGAGTTTTACACGTTCAAGGAAAGAAGTAAATTTGCGAAAGTGTAGTGAAGGTACTAGATGATATCATGCATAGATGCGTTGTGCTTACACCTGTTCCTCAATAAGAGAAGAGCCTGAAGTGTGAGAGAGCAGGACATGTGTTAAGGTACGGCTTATATTTACATACCTAAGAAGGCCGAGATAGGTTGATCCAAAATGGAAAGAATTTGTTGACCAGTGTCTCTAGCAGAAAAGAGAGTACCTTATTTTTTTCGAAAAGTGATAAATCTATTGTACTTTGATCAATTTAGTGCTAAATTTTTTTTTTCAATTGAATCCTAAATATTTTTCATAATTTGTGAATTGAATTCACCTGACCAATTTCAGCCTGAAATCGAGTGTCATGTAAGACGGTCGGTATTGACGTTGACAATTTTTTTTTTTTGAATTTTTTTTTGTAAACTTGTCTTTTCTTCTCTTCTCTTTCTTTCTTTCTTTTGCTCTTTGTTTCTACCACTTTAGGTGAGAGCTTCGCGATCGATGAGGGTCAGCTGGCTCTCGCTTGTGACTAGTAAGGGTTAGCCAGTGACCTGGCCAGGAGCAAAAGGAAAAAAAGAAAATAAAGCAATAAAAAAGAAGAAAAAAAGTAACAAAATAATGAAGATGCAGAAACTTTTTAAAAAATTATAAAAATAATCCATGTCAGCGACGGTTGCGCCACATAGGATGGCCATCTTCGACATCAGCAATTTTCGGCTAAAATTAATCGGCAGACTCAATTGGTAAAACGTAAAAATGTTTTGGACGCAATTGACAACATTGAAAGGTTTTATGACTAAATTCACTAAAATGCAATAAGTTTATGACACATTAGATAATTTTCTTATGTTATGTCCCATGCATTGCCTCTCTCATGTCCTATCCATTCATTGAAATTCGTACATTTCTTTACCAAGTATAACAACCGCACCGAGTGCATTGTACTGGTGACTTGGGGCACTTGTTAACAGGACCCAAGTAAAAATATACACAGATGCGTGTATGGACTCCAGTGTTTTACCTTCTCAAAAAAATATGTCTCATATATTTTCGAAACTCGTATGACAGGATCCTGAGAGGGTTGGTTTGTTTTCCAAAGAATTGACTTTCCGAAAGTTAAGCGCTTCAGTACACAATCATGAATTTACTTACCAATTTAGATCTTTCGAATATGTTTGAGAACTTCTCCGACCCATAAGGAAAAAGCCTACAATTTCCCACGCAACATATTCAATTTATGTGTGCATATGCTGGTCATCGTTACATAGGAAAAGGAAGTTTCAAGTACGACAAAATTCACGCCAGGAGAGACATTTTCCTGACAGAGGCACAACCTATATTAAGACAAAGGGACAACTCTTTGTTCTACGCCATACCCTTACCCTTCCTTTCCCTCATCATTGTTTTCTATTTCTTCCCTCTTTTAATATAATCCTCTCTCTCTCTCCCTCCCCCTCCCTCCCCCCTCCCCCCCCCCCCCCCCCCTCTCTATATATATATATATGTATGTATATTGCCACTCTTTGCTTAATGAAAAGTTCAATAAAAAAAGAGCTAATAAATAAATTTAAAAAGCCCGAGTGGTCCACGCGTGCCACTGTAATTTGTATGTATGAGTTGGGGCTAGAGCGTGCTTAAGGGACGGGGCGGGGTACTCTTTGTACTTACGTGTCGGTGACCCTTGAGGCCTCCTCTTTATATAAGCCCTCGCGTCAAGACAACCACGCACAGTGGGGGAGAGAGAGAGGGGAGTCAGTGCTGGTGAGCGAAAGCGAGAGTAACGAAGGAGCTGTGGTTGTATTGGTCACCCCACAAGGTTGTATCTTGTGTGTGCGCCTCTCTTTGATTCTTGCTTTCCTCTTGTCTTGATCCCCGTTTCTCCCGTTTCTTTTCATACGCATCTCAGGGATAGCGCGCGCACACACACAACCCAAAGATACCCCGGGTTGAACCAGAGATTCTTTCCCATTCGGGAATAGCAAGCAGTTTTTCCCATTTGTTCCTTCTCTCATTTTAAGCTCCAACGCCACAGAATCGACCCAGAACAGAGTCTCTAGCTTTTGTACACAGAGAAGCCTCGAACTGGAGATGGAGAGTTGAGATAAAACAGTCCAAGTTTGGAAGGATTTGTGTCTTCTGTGGGAGTAGCCAGGGAAGAAGAGCAGCTATCACGATGCTGCTATTGAGCTGGCCAAAGAACTGGTGATTCTTCGATTCTCTTCATTTTGGGGGTTTTTGGATGGTGTTTTGCTAGGTGTTCTGGTATATGCTGAACCAAGGACACTGGTGATTTTGGGGGGGTTTAATGCTCCATTCCACGTAGAGTTTGCATCTATTGTGGGGTTTTGTGTTGCCAATTAAATGTCATTCCCTTTATTCTCTTTCGCTTCCGAGGTTGTCTTTGTCATGAAAGCGAGCTACATTGAAGCGATCAAACCTCATGTCAGAAAAGATTGCGCCACTCCATCTGTACTTCTCTTTGCAGTGCGCCACTGGAATCTCCTGATTCTGGTGATCTCTGTTTGTGGTGTGCGTGTTTGATTCTTCCTCTTAGACTTTGAACCTCAATTTTCACTCGATGTGGCTGGTATGCAGTGAACAAAAGCATTTCTTGAAAAAGATGAGAGAAGTGGTTAAAAAAAAAAACTTTATGTTTCCGAAAGATATACAAGGATGGGTGGTATTTGCCTTTTGACCCTTTGACGAGAATGATGATGTTGTTGTGTGTTTCCCCTTTGAGGTGTCGAGGAACATTGATCTGGTCTATGGTGGAGGTAGCATAGGCCTATGGGCTGGTCTCACAGGCTGTTCATGATGTGTGGTCGGCAATGTCATTGGGTAATTCCTAAGCTTCTCTTTCTTCCATGTAATTT
>JAGVVM010010104.1:0-15898 GCA_019149425.1 Psidium friedrichsthalianum | reverse complement strand
ATGTGAGCGCCGGAACAAGCTAACGTAAGAACGAGAAACCAATTTTTGTTTAATATTTAGGTACACGTGGAATTTTTCAATAATTTTTTTATGTAGTTTGCATAAATTTCTTCTTTTTTTCCTCGATTTTGCAGCATATCGCTCTCTCTCTCTCCTCTCTCTCTCTCTCTGCTCAAATACAAATAGGAGGGTCAGAAGCGCGGCCACATTGGGAAACATAGCGCTAGGTGGCTAGCCCTGAGTGGCGCTACAACGGGCGTCACAGCCCTCAGCAACCGGCAAGAGAGGGGCGCTAAAGGCCTTACTAGATCTGGGTAAGGCCGTCACGAACCCCACCAACCATGGGTCGAGGGGGCCCCGCTTGGACCTTCGTCTTCAACAAGGCCGCAATATGCAATTATGAGGTCCAAGGAGGGCACCCCCGTTGTGGCCCCGGCTGGGTGTCCACAATTTGCCCATCGCCCAGGGCCATTGCGGCCCCGTCGAATCAGGGCAAGCCATCCCAAGTACCATCTTAGGCACCCAATGGTGGCCAACGAGGGTCTTGGTGGACCCTCTCATATCCAAAATAAATTAAATAAAATTCAAAAAATATTTAAAAAGTTAAAAATCCACGTGTCATAAAAGATAAATAATAATAATAATAATAATAATAATAATAATAATAAAATAATAATAATAATAATAATAATAAAAATAATTCCAAATAAAGTAGTTTAGGTGGGAGAATTTACGAGAGTTGCACTCACAAGGAACAATTTCGTTGAAGTGGCATTTAAGTGAAATGATTTTTCTTTAATGTGCACCTTAAGTGAGCGAAAAAAAAAAAGTTATGATATTCAAGTGAGCGCTGTTACAAAAAGTTATGGCATTACAGTATACTTCCCTGAGTTAATGTCAACATTAAAAGTTTTCCAATGCTTTTCGAGAATTTTTTTTTTTTGACAAGATACAAGTGGTGTAATCGCAAGAACCTTAGTTGAATCATATCGTCAAATTTATTAATTTTAATGCTTTTCTAGCATTCCATTATGTCGATTTTTACTTTTAATGTAAGTTGTAGAACAATGTAGATATTTTACGGTTGCTTAGCCTAAGTTAGGAAAGCTCTTAGGCTCTATTTGTTTAACAAAAAATGTGACATTTTGGAAAATATTTTGTGAGAAGTCATTTTTCAGGAAAATAACAATAGTCTTCGGTGTTTGGTTGAGACCTGAAAATGAACTAAAAAATATTTTTTGTCATTTGATAAGAAAAATCAAATTTGATTTTTCATGTCATTGTTTGGTTAGAAATTACTGATGTGGACGCTGATCATCCTACAAGTATGGCTAGCTCTAACGTGAACAATATTTATAATTTTTTTTTATAAAAAATCAAAATTTTGCATTTTATATTCCATTCTTTTTTTTTTCGTCTCCCTCCACTGTGACCGATTGGCAGCGGCCATAGTCAAGCTCAAGTTCGTCGACCTCTAGCGAGCTTGCGTCTGGCTAGTGACCGGTAGAGTAAGAAGGAAAAAAATAAAAATAAAAAATAATTAAAAAGAAAAGACTAGAAAATACTTTAAAAAAGAAAAGGAATGTGAATGAATACAAAGAGGAAAAATGAGAGAAAATGATTTCCTCCTTTCAAAAGTGGAAAAAATTATTTTCCTCACTTTTGAAGGCATATTTTCTATTGGTGGAAAATATCTTTCTTAATTAGTTTATTTTTTGCGAACAAAATGTGGACAAATCTGGAAAGCTTTTCCTTAGAAGTTGTTTTGTGTGAACCATACGGAACCTTAGCCCTTTGGTCAATTATTTGTGAAATTACACGCACGTAGATATGACGACTCTTTGAAATTATAGAGAAATCGGTCAAATTCATTTTTGTGGATTCTGGACCACGGGCGATGGACGGTGCACTAACTCGTACCTAATTTTAACAAACTTGAAAAAGCTAGTGTCGTAATTTCAAATTAAGATAACCCGGTAGAGCTACTAGCCCAACAAAATTATAATTTTTCTTTTAATTTCACAAGTGGGATTAACGATTAAGAACAGTAGTGCCTCAAGAACTTGTCATTTTCAGCAAGCAATTTCATCGGAGCATACTCCACATTTTTTTTTTTGATAATTTTTGTAAATCCGCAGTGCTCGTCATATGATAAAGCTAAAGTTTCACAGAAAAAATAAAAAAAAATTCTAAATATTTGACAGTTTTGCCAATTCAGTACTAAAACTTTTCATATTTTGCCGATTCAGCCCTCGTATAATCGAAAATCACTGACGTGGATGCCAGACGTTTTACGTAGCACCGCTAGTGTTGACGTAGATAATTGTCCAATGCTTTAAATATCTTTTTATGTTAATGCCAGCGTTGCCATATAGGATGGCCGGCGTCCACATCAATGATTTTCTTTGACATTGAATTGGCAAAAGAGAAAAAAGTTTAGAAATTTTTGACAATTTTTCCAAAGATCCAATAAATCCTCAGGTTTGATAAGTTATTTCTTTGAGCAAAATTACGTTAAAAACAAAAAGACATAAAATGTTTGAGTGAGTTGAGCAAGGAAAGTAAGAAAGACAACGAAATAGCGCAAAGAAATGTACGCGAGGGGTTCGTGCATGGCCAAAAACATCACCTTTTTGTTGCAAACAATCCATACACAAATTAGGGTAAAAGTTCAGACAAGTGTGTCAGATTCAGGGTGCAAACGGAATGCCACAAAACGACGAGGGGGCAAACCTCAAAAGTGTGACGAAGGCGAATTACCAAATATTGGAAAAATTACTCAATCATTTCAGAATCTATTCATGAAATTTTAATATAGCACTTTCAGTCAATTTTCCTCAAAAATTGCCATCGCAGCGGTCCATTCATTATTTTTCATTCTACGTGGCACACTACCAACGTCAACTATTGCCGATGAAAATTGGGCGAAAAGATTGTATTGGAATTTCGTGCAAAGGTTCAAAATTAAATCGACAAATTGAAAATGTTATAATGAAATTTGTATAGGTACGATAAGTTTAAAGGTGATTAGACAATTTTCTCAGCAAATATCACAGAAGTAATGGGTGCAGTTAGCCCTAAACTCATCCGAGCCCAATCTATTGGTTTTGGACTATTCAAGCCCACTTATAATTCTTGAAAATTCATTTTGGTCAAGATTTGGACAAATTTCAGTTTCATCTTCGACGACCCATTTTCCGGTAATTACATTGGGCCTGGGCTTCTGTCTCTCCCTTTTCCCGATAGCACATACTTCTTGGGCTGAATCAAGATAACAAATCTAATTTCTTACATTTGCTCGTCTACGGAAAGTGTTGTTACAGCCCTCATTAAGATACCCTGCTTGCTTAATCTGAGGTAGTAAAATTATTCATGATCAAGGGGAATCTATTTGTAGGGGTTGCTTCCAACCTATATTTTCTGTTCATGAACAATGGGGCACTCGACCGTACTACAATCTTGGTCGCGACCGTGGTTAGGCAGCAATTAGGGTTTCCAACTTACAACAAACGGAGGCAACCCAGAGCAATAGAGAGAGGTGATCAAGAGCGAGATAGGGATGCGAGGCAATGAGTCATGTGTGCGAGGAGCAGCCGGAGGGGTGTCTGTGAGTCGATGGGAGTTGAGAGATGGGGGAGATTAGGGGAGTTGCTTGAGAGAGTTGAGACGAGGGAGACCAAGATAAGATGAAACGACTGTCGAGCGAGATTAGAGATTTAGGGTTTTAATTTTTTAGTATACGTATAGAATTGGACCGGCACCCACAGATTCTAGTTTATTGGAATATAGAATTGGACTGGTTTCCTTAGGACCCACCGATTTTGGGCTGATCTAAGCCGATGTTGGGCAATTTCTCAATTCCTTTGTGCACTCTTAGTTATTTTCGAAGTAAATATAAAAGAGGGAATTAAAATAGGGGTTCTTTTCTAAAGGATGTGAATCGGTCTAATTCCTTTTCGTGGAATTTGGACCACGAGCGATGGACGGTGTACTGACTCGTACCTAATTTAACAACTTGAAAAGCTAGTGCCTAAAAGGACTATGATTTGGTTCCGCAAGTGGGATTAATAACGGTAGTGCCTCAAGAACTTTGTCATTTTCAGAAAGCATTTTCATCCGGAGCATATTCAACATTGCTTCTGTAATCTTTTTTTTTTCTTTTTTTTTTTGGCTTAAAATCGGCGGTGCTTGTCATATAATAAAGAAGATTAAATCACTTAAAAAAGAAAAGAAAAAGAAACCAAAGATCAAAACGTTTGAGTGAATTGACAATGGAAAGTTAAGAAGAACAACGAAATAGCCCAAAGAAATGGAGATGAGGGGTTGATGCATGGCAAAAATGCTACCTTTTGTTGCAAACAATCCACGCTAAAATTAGGGGAAAAAATTGGAAAATTATGTCAAATTCAGGGTGTAAACGGAATTATCACAAAACAACAGGGGGGAAAAATGTTACTAAGGCGAAGTAGCAAATATCGGGAAAATTACTCGACGGTTCTGAATCTTTTCAGGAAAATTCAATACAGCCCTTCGGTCAATTTTATCTAGAAATCGCTAACGTGGCGGCACATTCATTATCAATCTTCCTACGTAGCACATTGCCAACGTCAGCTATTGCCGATGAAAATTGAGCAGAAGGATTATATTGAAATTTCACACAAAGGTTTAGGATTAAATTGATAAAATTGAAACGGTTATAATGAAATTAGTACCTAGATAATAGGTTTAGAACTAATTGGACAATTTTTTCAGCAAATATCACAGGATTAGTGTGCAGTTAGCCCCAAACTCATCCGAGCCCAACCTATTCGTTTTGGACTATTTGAACCCATTTATGATTTTTTTTTTTTCAAAATGCATTTTGGTCGAGATTTGGACTAATTTCATTCTCATCTTCGAGCACCCATTTTCTGGTAATAACATTATTGATGGGCCTGGGCCTCTGTCTCCCCATTTTCAAGATGACACATATTTTTTGGGCCGAATCAAGATAACACATCGTACTTCCCGCATTTGCTTATCTAACGAAAATATTGTTATAACCCTCATCAAGGTCCGGTGTTTGCTTAATCTGAGGCGGTAAAAACATTCATGATCAAGGGGACAATAATATAGAACTATCTATTTGTAGCGGTTGCTTCCAACCCATATTTCCTATTTAGGAACTTCAGCCGCGATTAATGAACTCTGTCGCAACGTGGGCCATGCGACTTGGTAACGATAAGGGCATGCTAGAGACACTACCATGGCCACGATCGATGCACTCGGTCACGACCTCAACCATGACTACTAGGCTACGGCTAGATATGCTAAAATTGGTCATAAAGTCATTTCTTAACCTATGTATGACGATTGGCTAAGTTGTTATATAGATGAGTTATATTCAATAAATAAGTCACAACTAGGTTTAAACACGATGTATGTGTTAAATGGATCATAATTGCACTTACAGCTTATCTAAACCAAACTCACCTCTATGACTCTTTTATTCTCGCACGCCCTCATTCAATGTCGTGCTCACTCACTCTATACTTTTATCTCAATTTGGGTATGACTTTTCCTGGATTTGGTTAAACATAAAATATTTTAAGAATATAAATCTGGTTAAGTATGGGTCATAAGATTTGCATTGCACGTAAATGAGTTAAAACGAATTAAATTGATTTATTTGAGTTGGTCCATTTTCAACTCGATCCAAACCCAATTCGATTCACTCATTTGACAGGGTCCAGCCACGACAAGGCTATGACCGTGACGCATGGGATAGTAGATGCTCGTAAAGTTAATGTCACTGGTGCTTTTTCTATCCAAACCAGGCTATCTAGGTCATTCAAGCATGGCCGTAGTTTTAGCATGGTTCACCTTGTCCTCTGGTCTTGAATTTTTGCGTGCTTCACGAGAAACAGATCGCATTCAATAGTCTTTATTTTTTACATTTTGGCCCGACGATATTCAATCATTGACAAAGCCCATTCCACGAAACGAAAATCTGCAATATTATTTCTATTTTTTTTCCCTTAAGATCTGTTTATAGTCCTCCAAATACTTTTAGGTGGGTCGTCTAATCTAACTCGTCTAGCTCAGGACCCCATATGATCTCAATCGATGAGGCAACAACTTACCAACTTTCAATTGTGAAAATGATCTTTTTCCCCATCCCAAAACTTTTCAAAAAAATAAAATAAAAAGAAAAGGAACAATTAAAGTATCAAAAATATATGCATTAGGTATTGCAGTCCCCACCAGCAATTTTCATCTAGTTGCAAGCCAGCCCTGCGCCCTAACTTATTGGATTGCGTACATCCCCGTTCTTTTTCTATCTCGAAAAGAAAGCCTGTGCCCAGGAATATAGTCATGGACTGAGACGGATTTAGCAACATTCCCAATTCTAGTTCAAATTGGTCAATTCCTCTTGGCAGGGAAGAATCCATTAGTGCAATTGACTCGCAAGCATCACATCGTACTATGGTGCGATGGTCGAGTGAAATAGACTATCAATCCTCTCTGTCTGAATTTCGAGCCATTGCAGATCATCGGCATTAATTGCACTTTTTTTGTCTATAATTTTTCTTTTTCTTTTTCGGTCCTTTTTTGCAAAAATAAAAGGTGCTTTATGCCTGAAAAGTTTAATATTTATTATCTACTCCAGCTTTCTGGTGGTGGTTTATCTTACGAGCTTACCTACACATGCCAACTAAAAGTGGGAGTTGGAGATAATAGCTTCTTTTCGTCTCTTTTAAAAAAAAAGTTAGTAGAGAATATTTTCATTTTTGAATATATTTGCATATACTCTCAAATTCTTTTTGGAACCTTTTGCTTTTCAATTTTCGCTTTCGGGTCCTTTAAGAAAAGCTTAACTGAAATGAAATGACTAAAAGAGGATCCGCTTGAAAAGAGTTGAAAGTTAACAAAGAATATTTGCTCTGACTCGTGTTGCTCTAGCACTTTGTGAAAAGAACTATGCACTTTCTACCATAAAAAAAAATGCACTAATTAATTAGCAAAGGGGGAAAGAGAAAACATGCATGAATCTTGCTCATTAATTGTTTCCCTTAAAACATCCAATTGAAACTCCATCATGCAAATGTAATCCGAGGGGAAAATTATCTAATGAGTCCTAAACTCATTGTACGTGTATGCCAATTCAGTCCTCAATATTCCAATTTTGTTAATTTAATCCTAAATTTTTGTGTGAAATTCCAATCTAGTTTTTCTTGTCAATTTTCATCGGAAATCGCTGACGTATGACGATTGATGATGACTACGTTAATGATTTTCGGCAAAAATTGATCGAAAGGACCATATCGAAATTTCTTGTAAAGCTTTAGGAATAAATTGGTAAAAATGTAATATTTGGGATTGAATTGGCGTCCATACAATAAGCTTAGGATTGATTGGGGGTAATTCCACATTAAAAAAAAAAAAGTTCACCAAAAATCCTAAACTATGCCCACTGTAGCACGTTTATCCAAAAAAAAATTGCGACACAAAATACCTCAAAATTTTATCCATGTGACACATTTATCTCAAAATTATACGAGTATGACACATTTATCCCAAAATTTTTCTTTGGGGTTTTTAGTGTCATAATTTTTTTTTGGGGGGGGATAAATGTATCAAACTGAGAAATGTCTAGGGTTTTTGGTGGTGCTCTCCCTTTCATATACTACTACGACGATCAATGCCCGCATTCGATCCTATCGGTTCCTAGCTATGACTTTTGCGGATAGAATTTGATAAAAAAAAACCTCACTCCAAAGTCAAAAAAAGAGGGGTCTCAAATTAACGAATGATAGGGATGCCCATCATTGCTCGAGTGATATTCCCCTCGAAACAAGAGTTGGTTGGGCCGTATAATAAATTGCCTTAAAGGCGTACCATCTTTCTTTCTTGGCTCCAATCACTCCAAAGAGAAAAGAGCTCCACCAAAATGTCAATGCCATGGCCCCATCCGCCTCGACGGTCATTGCTCCATAAGATTGATTGGAGCAGGACCTCCTTTACGCTGACGAGAATTCAATCATTTTCCGACCCATAACATGTGCTCATGTAACCCACTTTTGTCATCCTATTTGTTGATGTTAGAATGTTTGGATTGTTAGGACATGATGGGGAATTAGAAGTAGCAATGGCCGATGGGCCATGCCATCCCCCTCTGCTCTCGGCGCCGGTACCCCGGGCACCGGCCGGGGTTGGGTGGGGGCTTGAGAATCTTTTTACTTTGCTGACATCAGGTCGAAAAGAACATAAGAAACGGAGCTCAAAGGCCAGGCCATTGGGTTGGTGACCGTGGAATGCCGGCCAGTTATCTAACCAAGTGGTAACGAAAGCAGAAGATTTCATATATGTTAGAGTTCTTTTCGCTCTCGTTTTCACATTCATCCCTCTCTTACAAACTCACGAAAATTCCGACTTTCTAACACATTCCCACTTTGTATATACGGTTTTCTCGCTGTATCGACTTTGCAATTCGACCCTAAGATACATAGCTAGCAAGAGGATGATACATATGAAATTTCCTTAAATTTTTCTAAAAGTAATTGTGGCCTCAGCAATTAGTATTTCTAAATTGACATTGGAGATGCGTAAACTGGTGGAAGCTCGAAAGGAGCATGATATCTAACAAAAAGAGGGATGGTTGTCGGCAGGGAGGTCACAGAATCAAGGTTCCAGGTGCTCCACATGATATATATATATATATCTCATGTCATTGACTGCCAAATTGGCATGTACTACCTACCAAGGTCAAGTTTTAATTATGAAGGTAGTACGTATTGATCATATCATTAAACATAAAAGATTCGAAAAAACTTTACTATCCAAAAGAATTTCGCTAAGGCGAAGACTTACCTTATGGATTGGATGTATTCACTTTGTAAAAATTAAAAAAAAGTCCATTAACCCGTTGTACAAATAAAAATTTAGTCATAAACTTTTCAATTTGGCTAATTAAGTCTTAAACATTTCGACAATTAACCAATGGAGTTATTTCGGCCAATTTTGATTGGCAATTACTGACATGGATGACCACTATCCTAGTGGCACACCTATGTTGATGTAGACAATTTTTTGCATTTTCCTTTAAAATTTCTAGGTTTTTTTTTTTAATTTTTCTTTAAACTTTTCATTCTTCTCCGTGTCAGCATCGGCCATGCCCATAGGATCGTCGACATCCATGTCAGAAATTTCGACCAAAATTAGTTAGAAAGGCTACGTTGGCAATTCGTAAAAATATTTAGAACTTAATTGGCCAAATTTAAAAAAAAATTATGATTAAATCGAAATCCATATAATAGATTTATGATTTTTTAATTATCCCCGAACATTTTATCGATTTAGACGGACTCATGGTGCGCGCATCAAGGTCTAACGACTTAGAGCCTACCCCGATTTATCTTTTCTTGCGCAACTCGAAATGAAAAAACTATTGATTAAAAGCGTATGCGTCATTAGCAATTTAATGACCCTAATTTTGAAATCTTTGCAGTCAAGCGTTGGAGTAGATGTTGTTTGGACATCGTGCTATTATTATTTTTTTTTTCCTCTCTCTTATGGGTTATATCGTCCTCGGAAGTTTCGAGTTGAATGAAGAACGATGCTTCGATCTTCGTGGATAATTGAAATAGGCGTCGCGATCTCGTGGTGCATTCACCGTTACGTCGTTCGTTTGGTTCACCAAAATATAAGTTGGGGACAAAAGTCTGAAGTTGAATTTTGGTGCATATATAATATGGCCGGCGTTTCCCTAAGAAACATCGACAGACAAAAGCCCCGTGAGGAAGACACAAGCGATGTCAATAGGGTCGGGTCGTGAACATTAGTATAACGATAAAAGTCGTGAAAATTATATCGGAAATTGAAAAGGAAAGACGACAGATCACCAAAATGTTCAAACCATTTTCCTCAATTTATTTTGGTCTCCCTTAAAATATTCACGTAGTAAAACACGCTTTCATCTCTTCTGATGTGACTGTAAAATCTGCTGATTTCAAATTCTTTCGCTTTGTCGCCCCCGTTATACATTCCATGCTTTGATCTTACGCCCAAAATGCAGGCTACGCATGCGGAGGAGGTGTGTAGAAGTAGTGAAATATCAAATTACGCATTCATTTATCTGCTTAAGCTTTTAGGAAAATCGGTAAATGGTCCAACGAAATCTTATATTCTCAACATTTTTCTCTGGCTTAATTCCCTAAAATCTCAATTTAGCCTAGACTTTTTTTTGTTGAAAAAAAAATCACTAACTTTGACTCTAATCTCAATTATGTCCTGTTAACCCTCCGTTCGAAAATCGTTTTAGTCATTTCACATGGCATTTTCATGTCAGTAATAAAATCCACCTCAACCGAACTGACGTCGAAAAACACTCAAAAAGGTTTCTTCCTAGAAGCAATTAGGGAGAGAGAGATCTTCAATTCCTATAATATCGATTTCTCTCTATGTATCGAATTTGCTCTCGACGCTGAGAAGCCGGAGCTGGCGAGCTTCTCCATCCTCCGCGCGTCAGCTCCTCTCCATTCGCCACCATGTACGAGGCTCACGGTAGACTCTCGTTTCACTCGAAGGAATTAAATGGTGAACTTGAGAGATTTATTCGTGAATTGACTAAGGATTGGACTCCAAAGCTCTCGATCTCTTCCTAACTCGAACTCTGGCATAGGCTCGCACTCGACCGCTGTAAAAAATCATTCTGGCTCGCACTTGGTCGCCTGGGGAAAACAGAATCAATTAGGTCTCGTTTCTTCAATTAGGGGACTCAACAACGAAAGAAGAGGGACCGACGCCCGCAGGATGGAGGAGCTCACTGGCTTTGTAGTGTCGAGAACGAATATGGTACAAAGGGAGCGGCCGAGATCAGAGGAATTAATAGAATTGTTCTCTCTGTCCTAGCCCTAATTGCTGACATGGAAATGCTACATTGAGCGACTAAGGACAGCTTCTGGAGGGGTCAACAAAGTAGATTTGGAATTAGAGTGGAAGTTATTTATTTTCTTTAGATAAAAAAATAAGTTCTAAAGCAGAATTGAGATTGAAACTGAGGTCGGGATTATTTTAGGGAATTAGGCCCAGTTGTTTTAAATAAACCAAAGTTTGAAACTACGAAGTATTAACTATTAAGGAAAATTCCAAATAACTTCATGAAGTGCCTCTCATTTTTTTAAATAAGGGCCTGAAGTGGATCTTATCTCAAATAAGAATATGAAGTAGTAATGATTATTTTAAATAAGAGCCTGACATCGCTGTAGTTAAATATTCCGACTAGCGAAGGGTTTTTCATTCAAAGACAATTTTAATGTAACGTTTAGTTCAAATTAGATTAAAATAAAAAAAAAAACATAAAGGTTTAAAAGAAAATACAAGCGAGCCCCATCACCGGTGAGGCGGGTGGCAGCCACAGATGGAGGGGCCAAGTTTTCCTTCTCTCTCTCTCAAGGTATCGCGTTTTTTCTTTTTTTCATTTGAAAAAAGAAAAGAAAAAAGTAAAAAAAATTAAAAAAATGTAAAGAACGAAAATGCCCTTGACCAACCGATGAAGTCAAACTTCCTTTTTGAGATAATATGGCTACTTCAGGCTTATTTAAAATAATAGGGTTCCTCAGGCTTCTCTTTTTTTTTTTTAAGTTTTTTTCCCCAACTATTAGAACTCAAGCCTATCGTTATCATTTATTTTGAGGAACTTGTCTTTTATTTCTAATGGAGCTTAGGTTTCATTTTGTGTGAATCTATGAAACAATTAAATCTATATCATAAAGATTAGGTTCTTGATGAAGTTACCTTTTTTACCGCCCTTAATGAGCTATAATTTTGTGAAATTACAACAAAAAAAAAAGAAGGAAAAAGAGAAGAAAAGGTTTTCAAAATGGTTTAGGTTTGATTGCAAGTAAAATCGAACCGCTGGCTTGGGTTTGCTTCCAATTACAATTTGGGTGGATTTTTGTATCATTCTTTTTCCCCAAGCCCTGAGCTGAACCCAATGGTACTGTCCAACCTTACTTCTAAATGAAGTAAGCATATATAAATCCACCAATATCTTTTTTTTTGGTAAAGGGAAATAAATCACAATATCTTTTATCTCCACTCTCAATAAAAAAAAAAAAATAGCAACATTTGCTTTTCCAGCAAAATCGTTTTCTCATTTTAATCCAACAGCATCTACATTTTGGAGATTTCCACTAAATTAAACTGAATCGAAATTCTCATTCAGTTTTGGTTTGGGGAGGTGATTTTGAAAATTCGTTCATAAACTGAAGCAGACTGATATCTTGTTGCTTGGTTCGTTTGACTTGTTTACGAATTGGGGTGCATTTGTTTGGGGGGAAAACTCCATGAAAAAGGGAAGCGATTTTTCAAAAATCATTTTCCAAGATGGTATGTTTTCCTTTGTTCAGTGATTTGTACTGAGAATATTTTCATTATTTGGTTCTCATTTGGAAAATAATTTCAATGTCATAATTTTATATAAGGCAAAAAAAATTGAATATTCGATTAATTTTTACATTATATTGTATTATATCATTTTTTTTCTTTTTAATTTTGTCTTTTTCTTCTTCCTTCGCTAGTCATGGGCCTTGGCGATGGGCTGTGACTAGCCACATGAGATCGGCTTGCATGAGGCCTCGTGCGAGCTTGAGTTCGTTGGATATGGCAAGGCTCAACCTCACCAGGCAACCGACGAACTCGAGCATGCCAAGTGGCCTGAGGCTTGACCTCATGTAGCCATGTTCGGCCTCCACTGAGGCCTGGCATCAAGCAGTTGAAGAAGAAAAAGAGAAAACAAAGAAAGCATAAAAAAGTAAATATTATAAAATTAAAAATTAAAGAAAATCAGAGTGAGTGTGTTGAAAGCATTTTCCGCCTCTTTAGATGCAGAAATTCAATTTCCTAATTTTATGCATGAATTTTTCATTGAGCATAAGTGTTTTTCATTAACTAAGTTCATTTTCTGCTGAATTTTGTACATGCGCTGAACTTGCATCATGGTCGCATCTACCCTCCCGCAGAATGAAAAATTGCTAGGTTGCCTCGGATTAGAATAGTGAAAATTTAGGAACTTGGAGTATACAGATCGGGGATCCTAACTTGAGAAATGGATCCTTACAATGAACTTGGACTTTTAAGGAGTTGTGCTACAACAACTGTATATGAATTGAGAATGGATCCTTGTAGGTTACCCTGAAGCAGACAAGATTCGAAATTTTGGTCTTCGGTTTTAGGAGATACCAAGCCCGCCTCCAGTTGGCCTCGGATTGAGGAGGCCACGGAATCCCAAAATCTCCATTCCGATCGGGAGATCCAATGCTCGATCCAAGGCTTACGTCCGGATGATCCTCAGGGTTTCATCCCATTGTCGTCTCCGTCGCAAGATCGTCGTTCGTCAAAAAGGCCGGTGGCGGCGAGCACGTCGCTTCCCAAGCACGGTGGTGGGAGGCAGACAACAAGAACATAGTGGTTTAAGGAAGAGTGTTTCTTTTTCTTTTTGATCAGTGCATGCATTGGAAATTCTAAAACATGTCACGAAAGTCCAATAAGTACTAGACTTTTAAAAGTGCGATTAAGTCGTTGGGGAAGAGGAGAAAATGCAGTTAAGTTCTAAAGCTTTAAAAAAATGCAATCAATCTTAAAATTTATCAAATTGGTGAAATTAAATCATTTCATCAATTGCATTTTTTTTTTACAAATTGTAGTACCCGATTGCACTTACTATCTACCCCATTTCGAAAAGTTTGCAATCTGCAAATAAAAAAACTTTTAGGACTCGATCGTAGAATTCACGATCCAACCAAGATTTTCTACGTGCCCATCAATTGCGAAAGTAATAGTCCTTACACTTATAACTTAATCATTGTTAACAGATGTGGAAATTTGCGGATGTCACGCGATATCTCGAGAATATGTGGAAAACCTCCATCCTAAAATTATAACCAACACGATGAAAATTTCTTCCTTTTTGACAGGTAACGGTCGGATGTAAGTGTTCACCGGCGGAAGTTTGAGCTATTTATATTAGAGTTTTCATCTTCGTTTTGGATAATTCGTCCTGATTTTTTTGTGCATCGAGGAGACTGGTGGTGGCCCTACTTAGGACATAGCCCCATCCATTTCCATTTGGACACCACGAGAGAAGGGGGGAGAGAGACAGAGAGAGAGAGGTGTTTGCGTGCTTTGCTTTGCTTTGCTTTTGCTGGTATGATTGGAATTGACTCACTTGTTCCAAATGCCTTTGGAAATTTCTCTTTTTCCTGTTTCTTTATCGTGGGTTGCCACGCTCCTCTCTCTCTCTCTCTCGCTCGCTCTCGCACTGCACAGAGACATAAATAAACAGCATCGTGGCGGAAAAGCACGGCAGACAACCGATAAAAGAATCGGATGTGTTTAGGGGATCTCTGGCTCCATTCAATCGAGCGCTCGCCCGATCTCAATCCCCCCACATTATACATGCAAAGAAAATGACCTGGCCAAATGAAGAGAGACCCAAAAGTCCGTTGGCTTAGGTTTTTCTCTTTAGGGCCGTTAAAAAAACCCGGTATAGGGCCATCCTCCTGGTCGATGTGGCGGCGAAGTCCCGTTGCCACGCCGGTTCATTTGCCGGCATTGTTCCCCGAGAGCCGTCACGTCGATTTTAACGGCCCTTATGGACTGAAGTATACGGAGAAGGCAACTTACCCTTCCACGTCCTTGTGAAAGGAGAAGCAAAGACCATGTTACACACGTAAGGACAGCGTAGCGCCTTCCCATGAGAAGCCAAAAGATGTCGATTGACAAATCTTGTTTAGTTTTAAGTATGGTTAAGAATTACAACAAACTATAGTTAGGCGTTCTAAGCTAGTATTTATATTGTGTGTGTATATACATATATATACATATATATAATGTTCATGAACTCTGTGCATTAGAATCTCAGTGACGTAAGATTTCTGATTTGTTAAGTGATTAAAAATCTATGAAAGCAAATTAATCATCTTCGTGGGGCCACAAGTATGTCGCCATGTGATGGCGATGCAGAAATCGAAGGAAACATAAAGAAATCTTGATGACCAAAGTCAATTTCACTTTGGACCTGCGTTGCGGAGGCAAACATTCATATTTAGTATTGAAACCCCGGACTACAGTTTAGACTAGTCTTCCCATTTAGGACATAAGACGATTTCATGCATTCTCTATTCGTCGCAGCGAGCATACGAAAATCACGCAACCACAAGTGCAACTGTGCTTTAATCAAATCGACTCTTGATAGATAGGGCCTAACTTATTGGGCAAGGGTAGGGTCAACAACAATCGCGAGCGGCGGTGACCATTGCTTAAGGTTTAAGAGGAGACGACAGTCATCCGTTTCCGTCCATATCTGAAATTTCTTTCGAGGGGGTGAGGGGTGGGGGAGGAAGAGAGAAGGGTGGCAGGGATAAACGGCATGTGGTTAATAATTCTAAATTCGGATTCTTGAAAGGTTTTAATTTCATTCGTCTCTGAGAGAGCAATTTATTTTTTTCCTCTCCCGGCCGAAAGAAACGGCCTGTTTAGCTCGCTAAAAGAAAACACGATTTGGATGTACCACTGAAGTAGTGGCCTAGCGAGAAAAATGGTCACATCTATAATCCAAGAGATCACGTGTTTGACTCATATCGCAAGGGAACCTTTTGAAAGGCTTGTGTTGCGTTTACTTACCTGCACATTACCTTGTCTAGCATCTTGGTGGGGGCTGTTGACGACAGGCTAGCTAACCTCAACCTTCAAATCACAATCGGAGTGAATAGTTATGGCTTAATCTGAATATTCCGTAGCGGGTGTGATACTTTTTTAGTATCCTAGCGAGAATTGCTATCTTGATTGTTTTCCTTCCGACCATTTTCAATTATAAAAAAGAAAAGTAAGTAAAATACAATGTTACCTGAGGGCGGTT
>JAGVVM010010103.1:0-19311 GCA_019149425.1 Psidium friedrichsthalianum | reverse complement strand
AAATTCTTTAAAGAACGTGAATTCACGTCTCAAAATCTAATTTCACTTCTTCCCGTTCGTTCGCGAATTCATGTCTCAAAATCTAATTCATTTCTTCCCCTCATTCGCAAAAAAATCTGATGTCATTTCTTCCCCATTCGTTTGCTAAACTTTCCCGATGGCGGGTGCTCTTGACATGTTTTTTCTTTCCGTCATTTCACAGTCAATGTGCACAAAAGTCGACGAATTCTTGCACGCTCCCGAAGCATGTGAACTCAAGTGGTCCGAGCCTTTAGATAAGCCATCACATTTATGATATGATAATGATGTCTTGATTCTTACTGATGGGAGTGCAGGGCTCCAAGGAAAATCGTGAATATATTTGATTAAGTTCGATAAAATGTTCGGATTTAAACTTACAGAGATTTATACTTGTGGTTTTTCAAGGTGATCCCCCCGGAGGAGTTGGTCCATATGGTGGTTTTAAATTAACCGTGAGGTTAATTGGGTCTTCCACAAGTCTCAGGTAGACTCACCGACAAGGATGTAAACCTTGGACCCTAGAAGATTCTAAGCAAGGTGACAAGTTGGAGTGCCCAAAAGGTTCCCCTTTGCTGGTAGACTTCAGTTAATAAGCTCTGTTCTTGACAGCATCTTCATTTAATGGTGCGATTTTTTTTTTTATTGTGCCAAAGAAAGTCATCAAAGCCATTGAGAGGTGCTGCAGCAACTTCTCGTGGACAGGGCTGATGAGAGAACAAAGCCTGCTGAAGCCAAGTGGGAAGATGTTTGTCTGCCCAAGGAGGGTGGTTTGGGGCTTAAACAAATTTTTCAGAGCAAGCCTGCCGTATGAAGCTAATCCGGATGTTTCTGATTGAAACATATTTGATTGAGCATGATAGCTTTTGGAGTATTAAGCCTTCAGCTACTTCCTCTTACACTTGGAGGAAACTTGTCAGGTTTACTCCTATTTTTAGAAACACAGTTTCATTTGTTGGTTGGCTATTTAAAATAAATTAAATTCCATAGGTAGGCTTTTGAGATGGACTGTCCTCTGTTGATGATAATTGTGTGCGTGCTCTGGGAAGATTACTCGGAGACAAGAGACCATTTGTCTGCAGAATGTGGCGTAGCTAAGGAGGTGTAGCGCTCAGTGCATCAGAGATGTGTGGCTCGTGGTCGGAAAGGGAAGGCAAGGCACTTCTGTGGTCTAAACTGCCTGGCGTGCTACCATATGTCACTAGTGGCATGCTAGGAATGAAAAAGTTGCGTGATATTAGCTCTTGTTGCCTCTAGTGGGGCAGTTTCCCTACAGTCCAGCGTAATGTCTGCATTGGTTTGCACTGGTGCAAGGGAACCCTGCTCAGCTTCAAATTTGCAATAACTGCGCTTGATGTAACCTTGGCTGTGGTTTTCGTTGCAGCAAGGTTGGTGTATTTGTTATAAAGCAGATTTGATCTGCATCTTCCTGAAGTTGTTACCAAGACAACTCTTGCTTACATAGCCAAAAAAAATTACGGATGAGTGCACCAGAAGTACATCAAGCATGCATGATAAAACAGTAAAGTAAGCAGTGATAGCATCCATTTCAGGCTGCAAGTGTAAAAGGGTCCAATCATCAATATAATCCATATCACCAAAAACTCCAAAATGTGGCTATATAATGAGCCAAATAAATGCAAGCAAAGGATGGACTTACGCCTCAGGCTTTATTTGCAAGAATATCAGGTGTGCTTGCCTTTCTGAGGACATGCAATAGTGAACAAATTGAACGAAAACTCTTTTTCCAATCAAAATTCTTCATAACAAGGTATTCTACCTAATCCTCACATAGCACAACAGCATTTTAACAAGGGGGTAATAAGTAGTACCATAGATCCGCAGCGTCAACAGTGCCTTTTAGACTTTGAACAGAAGAGATCCAAGACATCTGCATGGTTACGTATGTGTCTCGGGCACTTAGAAAGAAGCTCTTGTGCTTCATTATGCCTCCTAAACTTGAAGAAGGCTTCGAACAGCTTTAGAAACACAGATGTAGATGGGAATTTTTTCGAGGTCATTGCCTTTAGAAAAGCAAGAGCATCATCTTTGGTTCCTTTCTTTGATATGTGCTGGATCAAAGGATCGAGGAAAGGTGGGTATCCATGTTCCTTCATCAAACTCAAAAGTGTCAATGCATCTTCGAATCCTCCTTGAGCCAGCAATTTCTTTATCAAAAGTTTGTACGTCGTATGCCAAGGCTTCAGCTCATTGTTGGATGCACAATCTTTCGAAATTCGGCAAGCATCAAGTGCTCTATTCTTATCACAGTAAGCATTAACCAATAAATCAAGAGCTCGGCTAGCAGAAGAACCCGCTTCCTTCTTAACCATCTCATGGAAATATTCTGAAGCCTTTTCATATCTCCCGAAACACAATGCCCTTCTATTAGCGACGTAGTGGTTAAGAAATCAGAAGTAAGCCAGATGATTCTAGTGTATCCATAAATTTACTCACCTCATCCTTTCTACCAGAACTACTAAGCCAGAATGCAATTTTTCTGCAGAGAATTCCACCAGGTAAGAACCCACACTCCTGCACTACTTTCAAAACCTTGTCGGACTCCCCTAATCTTCCGACACTGGCTAAAGACTTCAAAACTGTATAAAGCATGGAGTCTGTCAGCATATTCCCTTTCTCAGTGTAGACCTTCACAACTCTAGAAAAAAGGCCCATATCAAAGTCTTTGCTAACAGCTATTTTCCTCAATAGGAATGTACTTTCCTGCGCCGAAGGCTTAATGACACCCCCCTTGCAAACTCATATAATAGACTGCGTCCTTGATCATTTTCCTCTTACAAAACCGACCCAATACTTGACGTAAGTCTCCATTTCCATTTCATACCCGGCAACCTTCATTTCATCAACCAGCTTCCAAAATCTATCAATACAATCTTCTCTCCCTAAGACAATCGCCATGGCATTATATGTCTGCTCATTGTGCTTAAACAAACCACTTTCTTCAACCCACCGGAATAATATCAGCGCTTTCATGGCTCGGTGGCAAGATTTTCCAGTACAATCTTAACCACATCAGTCGAAAACTTGGCATCCAACTCCCGCAATTTCTTCTCAACATCTTCACTCCAAACCTCATTCTTCACTATCCTACAAATCCTGGAGGGGTTCTTCTCAGTAGAGCTATTAATCGATCCAGATGCGAAAACACCTCTCAGCTTCTCTGCATCACTCTCTCTCCCCTCTTTCTCAAACGCCTCCAACACTTCATCTCTAACGCGTCCCGACACGCCATAACCCCTTTCCTTCATAGTCTCAAACAAACCCCAGAATTCAGAGATAAATCCATTCGTACCCCATATACCCAGCATCAAGTTAAACGATTTCGAGCTCAATGCCTCACTATGCGTCCCCGAAACCCAATCGAAAAACTTACCCGCAGCGCAAGGACTAGCAGAGAGACTCCTTAAGACCTTCAGAACCAGTCATGGCTAACGGTGACATTTTTCAACTCCAGCTCCTTCGCTGCATCCTCCGAGTCCTCGAATTTAGCGAAAGCATCGGCGACAACCGCGTGATCCGTGTCCTCCACTTCAGTAGCCGGCTCCGACGAGAAGGGCCTGGCTACAAAGTAGTTATTGGGTCTCGCCAAGCTCGCGACTTGGGCATCAAACGGAAGTCCTGAAGGCGAGTTATGAGAGGGTTCGTGTGGAAAAGCGACGTCAAGTGACGAAGCGAGTGGAGATTTGGATTGGAGAGCGAGAAGGGTGCGGGGAATGTGTTGGGACGTTCGATCTTGAACGGAGGTGGGTTCGGAAAAGAAGCAAACGCCATGAATGTCTCATTTCTGTGTGATCTTCGGGATGCTATTGCTGCGAGGATTCTTGGAATGGAGGAGGAGCGGTCGATGACGATTGACGATGAAGACGGATGGGCGTTGGTTTAGGGTTTTAGCGGGGCACTAGCGCTAGCCACTTAAAACCGTGGATTCGAGATTGGGAGTTCGAATCTCAATAGCTGCAATCGTATCGGAGGACCTAGGGGTGATCGGTTCCCGGTCCGGTCCGGTTCCCCTCAAGAATTGGGAACCGGACTGGTGGTCCCGGTTCTCAATTTGTCGGAACCGGGAACCGGACCGACCATCCGGGAACCGGACCGGACCGGACCGGTCCGGACCGACAAATGGACCGGACCGGAGCAAAAAAAAAATGTAACCCAAATTATTCTCTAATTTTTGAAATCAATAACGTTATAGGACTTCAATATCTATAGAAAATGACTTCCTAGTAGCAAAAAATAAGAGACCCAACGAGCCAAAAGAGATTTATGGCCCAAATTAGGAAAAAAAAATTAAAAAAAAGACCGGTCCGGTCCGGGCGGTCCGGTCCGGTCCTAGGAACCGGGAACCGAACTGCACGGTCACCGGTCCCAATTTTAGGAACCGGGAACCGGACCGGACCTCCATAGAACCGGGAACCGGACCGCCGGTCCCCGTCCGGTCCGGGCGGTCCCGGTTTGGGCGGTCCAAGTTGCTCACCCCTAGAGGACCAAGCAAACGCAAACCTGTATTCAACAATCCGAGTGCCGTTGTTTGAGTGAAAGTGTTCTATGAAAAATGATTTTTTCGGACTTTCATCTGTTTGGTTCGCTAAAAATGACTTAAACAATGAAAAATATTTTTCAGTCAATGAAAATTTTATACACAAAATTAGCAAAGTGAATTTCTAAATCTAAAGAGATAAAAACACTCTTTAAAATTGCTCTTCTTGAATTTGTTAATTTTTTATATTTTATTTTTATTTCATATTATTTAGATTATTTTTTATTTTCTTTTATTTTTCTATTCTTGTCTTCTCTTTTCTTTTTATTCTACAGCCGCCGGTTGTTGGGCCTCTGTAGCAGCCATTGGCCGGCGAGCCCGTGGCCGCTACTGGCCAGTCGTGGTGGAGCACATCATGACAGAGGAAGAAAGAAGAAAGATAAGAATAAGGTAAAATAAAATAAAAATACATAAAAATAAGAATTCAAAATTTGATTTTTTCCTCAAATAAAATTATGAAATTAAAATTATATTTTAAATGAGATCCAAAATCAAAACATATTTTCGCTGGCATTATTACTAAACAAAGGAGAACTAACCATTTTCCTGAGAAATTATATACCGGAGAGTATTGTCCTTTAGCATGGAACTTTTCATGAAACAAACGCATCTTAAGACTTCATTAACTTTTTGAAAAATATGTTATATGTCCATTATAATTATGTCTATATTTCCATTTATCTATTCAAGTTTAATAAAGAAAAGAAAGCAAGAAAGACTGAAAAGGAAAAACAACAAAAAAAACTAAAAAGGGAAAATAAAAATTGCAGGAGGGTTCCGATGGCCACTATCAAAGCTGTTTCCGTCCACATTGTTGCTCCGGTAACTCATTCCCATGCCATCACCACCGTCGCAGCCGGCGGAACTAGCCAAACAACCGTTACAACCAAATTACCTGATGACTTACCTGACTTGATATTCACAAAATAAAGAATGAATTTTGGGATTCACAATTTTCGCTAAGGATACAAAAAAAAAAATTCTAGTTCTGGGTTTGCATTGCATAGACCACTTCAACTCTTGAGTTCTGAGTATCCTTGCTTCCCATCCTCAACTTCTACCAAAATCGATTGAAGATGGCATCCGTTTGTCACTATTGTGATTGTTACGAAAAGCAAGCTATCGAACTGTAAAATAGACGGAAAAAGAAAATCATGGACACCAAATTTACATGGTCGAGCCGTGTAAGTTACGTCTACGGGCAAAGTAGTAAAATTCACTAGAGCATACGATCAAACTTGAGCCACTCGGAGTGGCTCAAGTTTGATCGTATGCTCTAGTGAATGGAATCCTTTACTACTTTGCCCGTAGACGTAACTTACCACGGCTCGACCATGTAAATTTGGTGTCCATTCGATTTTCTTTTTCCGTCTATTTTACAGTTCGATAGCTTGCTTTTCGTAACAATCACAATAGTGACAAACGGATGCCATCTTCAATCGATTTTGGTAGAAGTTGAGGATGGGAAGCAAGGATACTCAGAACTCAAGAGTTGAAGTGGTCTATGCAATGCAAACCCAGAACTAGAATTTTTTTTTTTGTATCCTTAGCGAAAATTGTGAATCCCAAAATTCATTCTTTATTTTGTGAATATCAAGTCAGGTAAGTCATCAGGTAATTTGGTTGTAACGGTTGTTTTGGCTAGTTCCGCCGGCTGCGACGGTGGTGATGGCATGGGAATGAGTTACCGGAGCAACAATGTGGACGGCAACAGCTTTGATAGTGGCCATCGGAACCCTCCTGCAATTTTTATTTTCCCTTTTTAGTTTTTTTTGTTGTTTTTCCTTTTCAGTCTTTCTTGCTTTCTTTTCTTTTATTAAACTTGAATAGATAAATGGAAATATAGACATAATTATAATGGACATATAACATATTTTTCAAAAAGTTAATGAAGTCTTAAGATGCGTTTGTTTCATGAAAAGTTCCATGCTAAAGGACAATACTCTCCGGTATATAATTTCTCAGGAAAATGGTTAGTTCTCCTTTGTTTAGTAATAATGCCAGCGAAAATATGTTTTGATTTTTGGATCTCATTTAAAATATAATTTTAATTTCATAATTTTATTTGAGGAAAAAATCAAATTTTGAATTCTTATTTTTATGTATTTTTATTTTATTTTACCTTATTCTTATCTTTCTTCTTTCTTCCTCTGTCATGATGTGCTCCACCACGACTGGCCAGTAGCGGCCACGGGCTCGCCGGCCAATTGGCTGCTACAGAGGCCCAACAACCGGCGGCTGTAGAATAAAAAGAAAAGAGAAGACAAGAATAGAAAAATAAAAGAAAATAAAAAATAATCTAAATAATATGAAATAAAAATAAAATATAAAAAATTAACAAATTCAAGAAGAGCAATTTTAAAGAGTGTTTTTATCTCTTTAGATTTAGAAATTCACTTTGCTAATTTTGTGTATAAAATTTTCATTGACTGAAAAATATTTTTCATTGTTTAAGTCATTTTTAGCGAACCAAACAGATGAAAGTCCGAAAAATCATTTTTCATAGAACACTTTCACTCAAACAACGGCACTCGGATTGTTGAATACAGGTTTGCGTTTGCTTGGTCCTCCTAGGGGTGAGCAACTTGGACCGCCCAAACCGGGACCGCCCGGACCGGACCGGGACCGGCGGTCCGGTTCCCGGTTCTATGGAGGTCCGGTCCGGTTCCCGGTTCCTAAAATTGGGACCGGTGACCGTGCAGTTCGGTTCCCGGTTCCTAGGACCGGACCGGACCGCCCGGACCGGACCGGTCTTTTTTTTAATTTTTTTTTCCTAATTTGGGCCATAAATCTCTTTTGGCTCGTTGGGTCTCTTATTTTTTGCTACTAGGAAGTCATTTTCTATAGATATTGAAGTCCTATAACGTTATTGATTTCAAAAATTAGAGAATAATTTGGGTTACATTTTTTTTTTGCTCCGGTCCGGTCCATTTGTCGGTCCGGACCGGTCCGGTCCGGTCCGGTTCCCGGGATGGTCGGTCCGGTTCCCGGTTCCGACAAATTGAGAACCGGGACCACCAGTCCGGTTCCCAATTCTTGAGGGGAACCGGACCGGACCGGGAACCGATCACCCCTAGGTCCTCCGATACGATTGCAGCTATTGAGATTCGAACTCCCAATCTCGAATCCACGGTTTTAAGTGGCTAGCGCTAGTGCCCCGCTAAAACCCTAAACCAACGCCCATCCGTCTTCATCGTCAATCGTCATCGACCGCTCCTCCTCCATTCCAAGAATCCTCGCAGCAATAGCATCCCGAAGATCACACAGAAATGAGACATTCATGGCGTTTGCTTCTTTTCCGAACCCACCTCCGTTCAAGATCGAACGTCCCAACACATTCCCCGCACCCTTCCTCGCTCTCCAATCCAAATCTCCACTCGCTTCGTCACTTGACGTCGCTTTTCCACACGAACCCTCTTCATAACTCGCCTTCAGGACTTCCGTTTGATGCCCAAGTCGCGAGCTTGGCGAGACCCAATAACTACTTTGTAGCCAGGCCCTTCTCGTCGGAGCCGGCTACTGAAGTGGAGGACACGGATCACGCGGTTGTCGCCGATGCTTTCGCTAAATTCGAGGACTCGGAGGATGCAGCGAAGGAGCTGGAGTTGAAAAATGTCACCGTTAGCCATGACTTGGTTCTGAAGGTCTTAAGGAGTCTCTCTGCTAGTCCTTGCGCTGCGGGTAAGTTTTTCGATTGGGTTTCGGGGACGCATAGTGAGGCATTGAGCTCGAAATCGTTTAACTTGATGCTGGGTATATGGGGTACGAATGGATTTATCTCTGAATTCTGGGGTTTGTTTGAGACTATGAAGGAAAGGGGTTATGGCGTGTCGGGACGCGTTAGAGATGAAGTGTTGGAGGCGTTTGAGAAAGAGGGGAGAGAGAGTGATGCAGAGAAGCTGAGAGGTGTTTTCGCATCTGGATCGATTAATAGCTCTACTGAGAAGAACCCCTCCAGGATTTGTAGGATAGTGAAGAATGAGGTTTGGAGTGAAGATGTTGAGAAGAAATTGCGGGAGTTGGATGCCAAGTTTTCGACTGATGTGGTTAAGATTGTACTGGAAAATCTTGCCACCGAGCCCATGAAAGCGCTGATATTATTCCGGTGGGTTGAAGAAAGTGGTTTGTTTAAGCACAATGAGCAGACATATAATGCCATGGCGATTGTCTTAGGGAGAGAAGATTGTATTGATAGATTTTGGAAGCTGGTTGATGAAATGAAGGTTGCCGGGTATGAAATGGAAATGGAGACTTACGTCAAAGTATTGGGTCGGTTTTGTAAGAGGAAAATGATCAAGGACGCAGTCTATTTATATGAGTTTGCAATGGGGGGTGTCATTAAGCCTTCGGCGCAGGAAAGTACATTCCTATTGAGGAAAATAGCTGTTAGCAAAGACTTTGATATGGGCCTTTTTTCTAGAGTTGTGAAGGTCTACACTGAGAAAGGGAATATGCTGACAGACTCCATGCTTTATACAGTTTTGAAGTCTTTAGCCAGTGTCGGAAGATTAGGGGAGTCCGACAAGGTTTTGAAAGTAGTGCAGGAGTGTGGGTTCTTACCTGGTGGAATTCTCTGCAGAAAAATTGCATTCTGGCTTAGTAGTTCTGGTAGAAAGGATGAGGTGAGTAAATTTATGGATACACTAGAATCATCTGGGCTTACTTCTGATTTCTTAACCACTACGTCGCTAATAGAAGGGCATTGTGTTTCGGGAGATATTGAAAAGGCTTCAGAATATTTCCATGAGATGGTTAAGAAGGAAGCGGGTTCTTCTGCTAGCCGAGCTCTTGATTTATTGGTTAATGCTTACTGTGATAAGAATAGAGCACTTGATGCTTGCCGAATTTCGAAAGATTGTGCATCCAACAATGAGCTGAAGCCTTGGCATACGACGTACAAACTTTTGATAAAGAAATTGCTGGCTCAAGGAGGATTCGAAGATGCATTGACACTTTTGAGTTTGATGAAGGAACATGGATACCCACCTTTCCTCGATCCTTTGATCCAGCACATATCAAAGAAAGGAACCAAAGATGATGCTCTTGCTTTTCTAAAGGCAATGACCTCGAAAAAATTCCCATCTACATCTGTGTTTCTAAAGCTGTTCGAAGCCTTCTTCAAGTTTAGGAGGCATAATGAAGCACAAGAGCTTCTTTCTAAGTGCCCGAGACACATACGTAACCATGCAGATGTCTTGGATCTCTTCTGTTCAAAGTCTAAAAGGCACTGTTGACGCTGCGGATCTATGGTACTACTTATTACCCCCTTGTTAAAATGCTGTTGTGCTATGTGAGGATTAGGTAGAATACCTTGTTATGAAGAATTTTGATTGGAAAAAGAGTTTTCGTTCAATTTGTTCACTATTGCATGTCCTCAGAAAGGCAAGCACACCTGATATTCTTGCAAATAAAGCCTGAGGCGTAAGTCCATCCTTTGCTTGCATTTATTTGGCTCATTATATAGCCACATTTTGGAGTTTTTGGTGATATGGATTATATTGATGATTGGACCCTTTTACACTTGCAGCCTGAAATGGATGCTATCACTGCTTACTTTACTGTTTTATCATGCATGCTTGATGTACTTCTGGTGCACTCATCCGTAATTTTTTTTGGCTATGTAAGCAAGAGTTGTCTTGGTAACAACTTCAGGAAGATGCAGATCAAATCTGCTTTATAACAAATACACCAACCTTGCTGCAACGAAAACCACAGCCAAGGTTACATCAAGCGCAGTTATTGCAAATTTGAAGCTGAGCAGGGTTCCCTTGCACCAGTGCAAACCAATGCAGACATTACGCTGGACTGTAGGGAAACTGCCCCACTAGAGGCAACAAGAGCTAATATCACGCAACTTTTTCATTCCTAGCATGCCACTAGTGACATATGGTAGCACGCCAGGCAGTTTAGACCACAGAAGTGCCTTGCCTTCCCTTTCCGACCACGAGCCACACATCTCTGATGCACTGAGCGCTACACCTCCTTAGCTACGCCACATTCTGCAGACAAATGGTCTCTTGTCTCCGAGTAATCTTCCCAGAGCACGCACACAATTATCATCAACAGAGACAGTCCATCTCAAAAGCCTACCTATGGAATTTAATTTATTTTAAATAGCCAACCAACAAATGAAACTGTGTTTTTCTAAAAATAGGAGTAAACCTGACAAGTTTCCTCCAAGTGTAAGAGGAAGTAGCTGAAGGCTTAATACTCCAAAAGCTATCATGCTCAATCAAATATGTTTCAATCAGAAACATCCGGATTAGCTTCATACGGCAGGCTTGCTCTGAAAAATTTGTTTAAGCCCCAAACCACCCTCCTTGGGCAGACAAACATCTTCCCACTTGGCTTCAGCAGGCTTTGTTCTCTCATCAGCCCTGTCCACGAGAAGTTGCTGCAGCACCTCTCAATGGCTTTGATGACTTTCTTTGGCACAATAAAAAAAAAAATCGCACCATTAAATGAAGATGCTGTCAAGAACAGAGCTTATTAACTGAAGTCTACCAGCAAAGGGGAACCTTTTGGGCACTCCAACTTGTCACCTTGCTTAGAATCTTCTAGGGTCCAAGGTTTACATCCTTGTCGGTGAGTCTACCTGAGACTTGTGGAAGACCCAATTAACCTCACGGTTAATTTAAAACCACCAATATGGACCAACTCCTCCGGGGGGATCACCTTGAAAAACCACAAGTATAAATCTCTGTAAGTTTAAATCCGAACATTTTATCGAACTTAATCAAATATATTCACGATTTTCCTTGGAGCCCCTGCACTCCCATCAGTAAGAATCAAGACATCATTATCATATCATAAATGTGATGGCTTATCTAAAGGCTCGGACCACTTGAGTTCACATGCTTCGGGAGCGTGCAAGAATTCGTCGACTTTTGTGCACATTGACTGTGAAATGACGGAAAGAAAAAACATGTCAAGAGCACCCGCCATCGGGAAAGTTTAGCAAACGAATGGGAAGAAATGACATCAGATTTTTTTGCGAATGAAGGGGAAGAAATGAAATTAGATTTTGAGACATGAATTCGCGAACGAACGGGAAGAAGTGAAATTAGATTTTGAGACATGAATTCGCGAACGAACGGGAAGAAGTGAAATTAGATTTTGAGACGTGAATTCACGTTCTTTAAAGAATTATTTTCTCCATGACGTTGCTAATGGTCACCGTAAAAAATCCTTCAAGATACAATGAAGTCTCAAACGAGAATATTAGATAGTGATTCTAACATTTCTCCAAAAACACTCAAAGGGAAACAATTGCAAAAGATGGGTATATATCTTTGAAAAGAAACCAAAACGGAAGTCGTGAGTCAGAATATTCATGCTATTTCGAACAAAACACAACTTTCATGTCTGAAAAAAACTGTAATTCGGGCACAACTCTTCATTATTCGAAAACGGTTAATTCAGACACACTTATTTATGTCCGAATAACAGCAAAGTCGGACACACCATTTCAGACGGATGTTGTAAGAGCCTCTAATAACCATCAAGCATAATTAAATAGTCAAAAATTAATTAAAAACGGATGTTGTAAGAGCCTCTAATAACCATCAAGCATAATTAAATAGTCAAAAATTAATTAAAAAAACGCGCACAACTCCTACGTGATCATTCGCAGTGTTTCGCCAGGACATAACCATTTAGTGCTAAGTGCGCCTAATGATCGAGCACTCGCACGCGAGTATAGTGGGATCTAGTCCACTTAATCCATTTCTTCGTTTGAACAATTATAATAAATTTTTATTAATAAAGCGTTTCACACTTTTTTTCATCTCTTCTGCATGGAACAAAGAAAATGCATTTTTTTTTTTAACTTACAAACAAAGGTCGACGCTCGCTAGCAGCGATTGCCCCACTTTATTCGGAGAAGGGAATCGGCTCAAGACAGGATTAAGTGGCGTGAGTTTCTGACATGATGGTGGCTTTTCAGTGACATGTCCATTTGAGCTACCCAGGCGGGGACCGGAGACAGCGTCATTTGTTGCTTTTGAATACGAGCGAACGCGGCTTGGAGGTTTCACACTGTTGTCTCTCTGCTCCCTGTCCGGAACAAAGATCTCGTCAGCATGAGAAAAGAAAAATTGTTCCTGGTAGAATAATTAAACATTCGACGATACTTTCATCTTAAATTTTAAAATAATAATTTTATAAAATTTCATATGATATCGGAACATGAGGTTCCGAGTTTGAATCTTTTCAAATCTCATTTGTCTTTTTAAATTACGTACGTTAACGTCTAGTACTTGATAGAAAGATCAGACTAACACCTTAAACTTTTAAAACAGTTGGCAGCGATCTTGAACGATCGCCCTACGTTTCCATCGACGTAGTATGATGCCGTGTTTTAACCAACTCGACAAATCTAGGCATAATTCTCCTTTCCTTGCCATTATAATGAAGATGCCTTCAATTGGATGCACACGAACAAGCACATGAGCCACGCGAGTCGATATATCTAGCATGCTTTTTGACGTCTTCTAGTTTATGCCATAGGAAATGGGCGATCACAACATATTCGTAGGCTAAACCAGACACCTAATCAATTACCTTATTTCACGTAAAACTGAGTAATGGCTCTTGACTCTTCTGTTTAGACAGCATTTGACGCACAAACCTTAATCAATGACTTCTTGAAGATTGAGTTTGACCGTTTATCAGCACAAGCTCAACATCAGCCTCTTCGAGTCCTTGAAGAGGGCCCTTGGTGTTTCTCGAGAGACTTCTTATCCTAAAGCAATGTGAACCAACACCCCCGAACCGCACAAATTTACCCAACTCTGGGTTCAGCTAACGGGTATTCTTGTGGGAGAGTCTTGGAAGAGGTTATTCAAGTTCATTGGACCGTTCTTGAATTCAATAGACTCCAGAGGAAAAATCCCGTAAATCCCAAATCTATATGGATCTGAATTCTCCACTAAAACCTGGCACCATTCTTACCTTAGGGAAAAAGAAGTTGTGGGTGGATTTCCACTATGAAAGGCTTAATTTTGTTATTCCTGTGGTCAATTGAGACACTATACAACGGACTGCAAATAATTTTTTTGATCAAGAAAAACCCTAAATTGATATACTTGTGACAAATTTACCTCTATTGTTTTTCGTTAAATTTTACCATCAAATTGCTGAGTTGGATGGCACGTGGCGGTTGACGGTGTACCGATTTGGGGTTTTTATTCTCCATTGTCACAAGTATACTAGTTTGGGTTATTCGTGCTATTAGCCAAATTTAACGGACACTAACAGAGGGTAAACTTGTCGCAAGGGTACCAATTTGAGGTTTTCGGAGGTCAATTTAGGGGTAAATTTGTCACAATGTACAAATTTAAGATTTCTCATGCCAAAAAATTAATATGGATAAATTTATCACATGTGTACCATTTGGAGGTTTTTTCGTGATGATCGGATAAATTTGTTATAGTATACCAGTTTTTTGTGGTAAAAAAATTAATTTGGGGGAAATTTGTCACATGTATACAAGTTTGAGATTTTTTGCGGTATTAACCAAAAAAAAAAAAAGGACCGGGACCGGTTCGAGTCAATATGTGGTTCGGGTAAGAGAAAGCGCACATCCCTTATGATTCGGTTTGGGCCGGGTGGTACGCTTTATTTCGGATGAAATAGTCCAATTAAAAAAAAAGAAAAAAGAAAAAAGAGTAAGCTGAGATCGCTGGGGCGCTCAAAAAATCTATCGGAATTCAGTGCTTGAAAACACCAAAATGGTACAATTGCAAATGCTTCTCCAGTCTAAGTTATCATCAAACCAGCTGAGTTCTGAATAATTTGTTGCCTTCGTAGAAACATAAACGAGCAGTAGATGATAGGCTTCATCATCAAACACGTGACCCTTCCAGTTTGCGTTTTCAGTGTTTGGACTCGGCTGGATCAGAGATCGAATGGCGAAATGCGCCAAAGCGTCGAACCTTGTCTCGACTGTCCAGTTTGGAGAGAAAATGACCTCTCAGATGCCCGCTCTACGGAAGTCGCTCCAGCCTAGTGCAGCTTCTGCATTGTATTTTATGGGACCGTCTCGTTGTCGTGCATGAAGCTCTCCTCGGCTCGCCAATGTCTCGTGGCTCGACTGTACAGAATAGACATGTCGATGAGCAAGCGAAGGACCGAGACGGAACGAGGCCGAATCGGAGTAAATTCCTTTTGTCACGTCCGAATATTTGAATTTCGGGTCGATCACTTACGAAGGATGCAGCGGAGCTTCCTTTGGAGCTTTCCGTTTGACATATTCTTCCTGCTTGTTGCGACACAGGGCATGTTTGGCCGAAAGAAATGGAAGAGAAAAGGGACAGACGATGCAAAAATTACCTGCAGCGCGACAAAATCAGCCATCATTCTGTGATGATTGGTGGATCTCGAATTCCCTCTCTTCTTATCTCCATCATCTGCATTGGTGTTGGATGCTAAAGTCTAGAGGAGAGTCGATCTTCTAGGGACAACTGGAGTGGGGGGACCATAGGTGTGATCCGAGGCGGGCACGGACATGGTAGAAGTAGAAGTAGAAGTAGAAGAGAGAGAGAGAGAGAGAGAGAGAGAGAGAGGGGGGTAGATAGAGCCCAGTAGCCATGATGGTGGCCACGGCCGTCGGCAACATCGTTCACATCGGTCAATCTCTTTGTCGACATTGCATGAAGTTCTAGTAGATCTTGTAGGCAATGTCGCCACCTGTCGTAGGCTAGAATATCACATAGAGTGGGTGAATAGGTGATTTTAACTGAACTTAACAGATTAATCTGAAAATAAAACGATCACGTTGAGCATTAATCAAATCGAGTGAGAGCAGAGTTTGAATTATATTAGTGATGTGATAATATTCAGCAATGTGCAATACTGGAGAGAAAATTGCACGTAAAGTTATAGTGGTTCGATTTGTGTAAGCCTTCTCCTCTCTCCACACTAAATTTCTATCGGTTGGATTCCACTAAATAATCAATAAGGTTTTGTAAGAATGAATGACAATACTCAAGTTTGGAAGGACTCTCTATCTCTCAAGATCACTCTATCAGTGTTTCTCAAGGATTAGAATCGAAGCTTACAGGTGACAAAATACGTATGATGAAGCTCTCTTTGAATTCTAAAAGATCTCTCTGCTCTCTTCAGCATCAGAGTCTTCTTAAATGCTCCTCCACTTCCAAATTAACCGTTGGACAGTTTTCAGAAGATCATTCTTCAATCAGATCTTACAAAAATAAAATAATTTTTCACTAAATTTGTATTGCACGAGAGTGTTCAGATATATATATATATATATATATATATAATAAACAACAAACTTATAAAAATTAAGTATTCCATCATTTGGTTAAATATAGAAGTGTAAGTAATGTACGTCGGATCGAGTATAAGTTTAGTATGAATTGGGCTGGATATGGGCCATTAGATTTGTACTATATGAAAATGGGTCAAAACGGGTTAAATAGACCAGAGTTACTCTTGAGAGTGAGAGAGAGAGAGAGAGTGAGAGAGAGAGAAGAGAGTAGTTCAGAGGGGATGAGTAGGCCACGAGCATTGCTGGGCGACAGCTCAGTCACCCACATCGTTCAACGGCTACGACGACTCCCTTTAAGGTGGATTTGCAACGAGCCAACGACTCCGTTTTTGACTTTCTTGCTTATTTTATTTTTATTTATAAGGTTTAGGTATGCTTTCTTAATTATTACAACAAAAAACATCCTTTCATTTTTCTTTTCAAAAAAAAAAAATGTGCAGCAAAAGGCTTGCTTTTTTGAAATAGTAGAAAAAATAATCTTCTGAATAAATTAGATTAAATTTCTAGCAAACCAAGAGCAATAACAGGAGATGTGTTTCAGTAGCTTTATTCACCAAATTTACGTAACATCTTATTTGCGATTCTTTTTAATTTTTAATGTTTCTAATGATTATTTTTTTTTTTTGTTTCTGTTTCGGTATGCTATTTTCCAAGTATAGGAGGACAAATTGTTAATAATAGTGTTCGGGCTGGGTCTGTGTTGGGTCAAGTAGGATATGAGTCGCTAGAATTGTAATACATATATGATGTAAATCTGTCAATTTGGGTCATATCCATTTCCAACCACCAAATCTGACCTGACCGAGCCACACCGGTTGGACCGGTCTAGTATCATGTAGTTCGTACATTTGAATATTTATATTCACATGGGCATCATGAGAAACGAATAGAAATTAGCTTCGCAAGTAAATTCTTTCGCCCATGTGAAGATTAACGAGTGTAGTGGGACTCGAGATTTTCCGCAATCTTATTAAAGCCGACTCTAATCCAGTTTTAGCAGGTCAAATGATATTTAAAAAAGTAGATGAACTTCTAAGGTTTTCTTGGATGAAGCAGTTGGAAATGGCCCGATTGCCTCGTCACACACTCCCCGAAGCGAACTTACGTTCTGACGTGAACGAGGAGATCAACGTTCGTTTCTGATGCCGCCGATGCGTACATTCGGACTAGTCACAACTTTGGCGGTACGACCCATCTGCAGACTTATTTTTTTTGTAGAATCTACAAGTTGTTGAGATATGGAATGATTGTATCCGATACACGGACTTGATTTTTCTGGTCTAAGTAGGGGTGATCGGTTTCGGTCCGGTCTGATTCTCTTAAGAATGGGAACCGGCGGTCGGTCCTGTCCCATTTGCCAGAAACCGGGAACCCTGACGACCGTCCCAATGAATCGGACGGACCGGACTATACAAATTGTGGCATTTACGTTTTCTCACCGCTGGTTGTCCGCTTGGGCCTTAAGCCATCCCACTACACGTATGAAGTCTATTTTCTATAGAGCGAATTGTCTGTACTTCTCCTATGTCCACAGCTGTATGTTCCCTAGTCGATGATCTTGCTTGTGTATGCGTCCACAACACCTTATCAATCTCTCGTGACAAACTAGATATTAACATATTTAATATAATAACCGACAGTTATAACACATAAAATAAAAAATGCTCGCGTGGATCTCTTTTTTGAGCTTATGCCACCACATCTCACCTGCCAAACTTCTCTCCTCACCCTGATCCTCTTCGTCTTCCACTCATCTTCCCTCGCCCTCGCCTCCAACGCCACAAGCCCCCCTACCCCTCATCCATGAGATCTTCTCCGTGCGCCTATCTATCTTCATACTGCGCGTCTTCTCTCTTCAATTGCGCTACTCTCTACTCGAGTCCTCCTATCCCCGCCATCCCTCGGATGGCAGCATAAATCACGTAAAATTTTTGGGTGATCCACAATCCGTTCAAAGCATACATAATTCTTCAATAACTGTTTGGGTTTTAGGATAAATGTTTTGATATGCTGTGCATATTCAAATTTTTTTATAGAAAACGAGAACGGCCGAGCACAATCGAAAAACAAATAACACGAAAGAAATAGTAGTATAATAAGTTAATAGGGAAAAAAATGTGACGACGGCAATGGGTAACCGAATGGCAAAATCGGCCCGTCCTATGGGCGGGGTGGGGTCCTAACCAAATCAGATTGTCCGAGTACCGGATGTTGGCGACAAACAATAGATCCCCAGAAAAGTAATCGTGCGGAAGGTGTGCGTGGGAGTCGAGTGACGGACGAGGCACTGACTTTTTGCGTGACGAGGCATGGACAAACAAAAAACAATTTTTGTTGCGGGTTTTCCCCTCGTTTATTGGTTGTGTTTGTGAACGAGGGGACCCACGTTGTATTACGGTTTCTTTGTTGTTTTTGTTAGACCGAGCGACGGGAGCGTCCCGTTTGACACGGGAGGCACGCAGCCACCCCATTTCTCCGGCCGATCCATAAATCGCCGGGCCATTTCATAACAGGCTCTGCTTCATCCAAAGATCAAACAAAAGAAGAGGGTGGTGATACGAGGCTGACAGGGACTTTGTTGTGACGGAGGTGGGCACATATCGATGGAGCGAATTTTCGAGAGTGGGCACAGCCAAAATTAATCGAAGATTGCTATCAGTTGACGACGAGCGGGGGGGGCATATTGGGGCAATAGGGATCCGGCCCATCCCATTGGTTTACCAAACTGCCTTGATCCCCAATTGGAATTCCGTCTGCACCAGTATTCGCACCATTTTTGGGGGAGCAATTCGTCCCAGTAATTTCAAGCTCTACTGCTTGTCTCCGTAATGGGAGTGGGAGGGGGGTGGGGAGAATGTGGTGCAGGTGGGCAAAAGAATAGGGGTGGGAAAAGATGAGAAAAGGGGAGGGAAAATAAAAGGGAGGGATGAGGGGAACAGGGGGGAAAACCTGTCTCGATGAAGAACTGTGTTCCATCTACTTTTTTTTCATCTTTTATTTTTTTTTTTAAATATCATTTTACCCTACCTAGCGTTGCAAGAGATGTCTACTAACCGTTGTAAAAATGAGATATTCTTATTAACTGGCTAGGTTACTCTGTATTTAAAAACTTAAACTGGAATATCATTTCAATGTGATTTTTTGAAGGTTTTTTATTTTTTTTTTTATAGGTCGGCTGTCTTCTTTTTTAATTAACCTCGGCCTTTTTTATTCTTTTGGCTTTGAGAGTTACTTTTCTCTTTTCGCTTCTTCTACCTTTTAATAAGATGAGGAGTGAAAAATCTCTCGCAAGTCCAAACTGTACACTGAGTTTACGATATCTTCGTATAGTTTTGGTTATGGCGAACAAGAAGGCGAAGGAGCCGAAGGGAAAGTATGAGTTCAAATCGCAACAAAGAAATTAATGAAGTTAAAGGAAAAGGAAATTTGAGGGATAAATACT
>JAGVVM010010102.1:0-20702 GCA_019149425.1 Psidium friedrichsthalianum | reverse complement strand
GACTTGTGCTAGGCACAAGCTCTTTCTACGTGCTCATACGTGTTGATACAGAAACGATGTGGTTTTGCCTCATTCACACTGTTTCAATTAATTTAGGTTGGTATCCATCCAATGACCTATTCTAGGCCTATCTAGAGCCACGTAAGTTGGAACTAGAGATTATCAGTTCCAAGAACTTGACTGCCATAGTTTTTACCTAAGTACTTATGTTCTTTGTTACAAAATACGTTATTTCATACACTTCTTTCTGATTTTATCTTCATAAACATGCACAACATATATTTCACCGTATAACGGCTCCAAGCAATAAACATTTGAACAAATCATTAATAAAAAAATCAAGACACTGAAGAATGGAAAAGAACAAGTCAAACCTCATGCCTCATCGGCGAAGTTTTTAATAAATGAATTGTTAAATAAAGGGTCCCGGGACAGTTTCCATGAGCTATGTCAAACCAATACTCTGTGCAACTAGTCTCATAAAACGTTTGATTTATCTGTCAGGATATGATACATAAGTTTTACATCAGGAAAAAGATAAACGATGTATAAGATAACCTAAACCTATATCTGACCAGGAACCAAAACCGATTAAGACTAGAAAAAAACAACATTGAATTTTGACAACATTGAAATCATTAGAATCACAAATTACATAATAGGTAGGAGCCCCCCCAGGGGGGCGGTTTCAACATTTTGACTGCCTAATGACTTTTATTTTATATTTAATTTACTTCTCATAGTGTTGTTCTATTGTAAGGCGCAAAAATATAGAAAACAACAAAATTATAAGAGGGCCCAACACATCAGTTCTCATAAACATATCCAATTGATAATATCAACATAAGTTTGCCAACTGGTAAAATAGTATTATTTTACTCATCAGCGCCAAATAAAAATGAATACAATGGTTATTGTTCCCAAACAATTACTGAAAAAAATTCTTAAGGGACTTTGCTTGGGTGACAATACCGTCACTTCTAATGGTGTGTAACTTTGACTGTATGATGTACTCAGACATAGACTTTTGACTGAGAGCATATCGACATGGATATGTAGTGGCGTACAATGTCAACCACACTTGAACTTCTTCATATCATGCTGATATGTGGTGCGACATGTTAGGACGTGGACTTTTCGGTTGTCAAGTCTCATCACCGATGGATAGTGGTTTGACGGTGTTCATTTGACGTTCACGAATTATCATCTTCAGCTTTTTCCTCACTCTTATAAACTTAAAAAAAGTGAAACTCAATTATCTTCGTATTTCTTTGTCTATTAATTTTTAGCTTACAATAAAAAATATACAAAAAATTTTAAAAAAAAGGAATTAGGCAGTCAAATTATGAGAATCGGATTAGCAAGTGATCCGATTTTCCAACAAACTTGATTTGTGGTCCCTTAGTTGATAGTGCTCTCACCGTCTGATTTGGTGAGACGGTCAGCTAAAGCTTTTCTCCAATTATGTAATTAAGCAATTTTATAGGACCTCAATTGCAGATGTCCTATTAGAAAATACATAAAATCCCATGCTATTTCTAAGACCCGTATGACCACCATCAAATCCTATTAATAACTAAATGGTGCATTTGTGTGAGTGACAATGTTTTTGTGATGGTTACTTTTTTTCGTGCTTTCACCCATTGGCTTGTTTGACAAATGATTCTCTCGTACGGAAAAAAACGTTTTGCGGTCAACGGAAATTCATTCATAAAATTAGTGAATGCTAAATCTAAAGAGGTGAAAATAACTTTCGCAAAATTGTTGCAATTATGCTCGAATGTTGTATTATTATTTATCTATTATTATTATTACTCTCTATTGATTATTATTATTAATCATGGTTATTTTAATTTTTTCTTTCTTTTTTTTCTTATCCTTCACCATTGCCAATCATCGACCGCTCGGTGATGTGTCTCCAATGATTGGTTACAAATGCAGGCTAGCTCAGAGCTTCGCGTTCTAGCGTGCTGTGGTTACTGCTACAGTCACCTCGAATAACCACATCGGTGGATAGAAAGAAAGTGAAACAAATAGAATAAAATAAATAAAATACATAACTATAGAAAAAATTATTCAAACATATTCGAAATATATTTTTTTTCTCGTGAATAGAGATAAGTGAGTGAGATTTTGAATCAGTTTCCAATGAGAAAATCTTTATCCATCACAATTACACCAGACACAAAACACTAGGCATTTTCCTGAAAAATGATTACTCAAAAAATATTTTCCTTTACCATGAGTATTCACACTGGTGTATGCAGACAAACGCACCCTAGATGGATTAAATTTGTTTCACAGAAAATGGATATTTTGGAAAATATTTCGCAACAAATGATAAATTCTTGAATCACTTATGAAAATATAAATGGAGACAATATTTTCTTTCATCCATGAAGTTTTGATATGTACATAGTATGTGACTGGGGTGGTGGTCATAATGATAGTTATATATGAGATATTTTTATTGAAAAATTATTTCAAGTGATATAAATAATTATTTTTTCGGGAAACAACTGTTTTCTTTAAAATATTCTATTCGCAAAACACGAATGGAGTCTTCTGGGCTCCCATTCGTTTCGTAAAAAATGTCACTTTCAAGAAGTGCAGTTTCTAACAAAATAATAAGTATTCTTTCAATGTGTTTTGTGGCTGAAACCTAAAAATGAACTACAAGTTTATTCTATGTCATTTGGAAGGAAAACTTCTTTTTACATCTCGTATATTGATTTTTGCATCAGTTGGTTGTTGTGAAAATTGCTAACTGTTAACATACCGCACTGTCTTAACATGGCACGACACTACGTGCTCAAATATGAATAGTTATTATAGTAGTTAAAAAAATCCAAGTATTTAATAATTTTTCTATTTTTACTTTTATTTTTTGTAGTGATATATATTTTTATGAAATTGTTTTATTCTTTATATTTTTTTTACCTGTTTCTACATTCTTCTTTGCCAGTCCATAGTGGCCGCAGCGACAACTGGTGACACTCCCACGAGCGTGTCATACAGCCTCACCCGGCTTGAGTTGAGGCCGAAGCGCTTCGCGAGTAAACTTGAGCCTCACCGGTGTGTCACTAGTGCTAGTGACGAGGCAAAGGAATAAAGTAAAAGGTATTGTGTGTAATAAAAGAAAATTTTAAAAAAATATCAAAAAAAAAAGTAAAAATAGAATAATTGACTTAAAATATGTTCCCCCCCCCTTTTATTGGGATTTTTTAACTACAAAAATATTCATTTATGCCTAGTCGTGCATGTAAGACCCAGTTGTATTAACATTAGCAATTTCAACCAAACAATGATGCAAAAATCAGAATGATGAAAAAACGTGGGTGTTCCCTTAACCAAATGACATAGAATAACTTTTAGTATCATTTTTTAATAGTTTCAGCCAAACACTGAACAATTATTATTATTTTTCTAAGGAAATGACTTCTTGAAATACATTTTTTACGACAACGATGGAGCCTAACGCTCCATTCGTGTTGTGGTGGAATTGACAATAATTAAGAAACATTTTCCGGAAATATGTATTTATATCACTTGAAATAATTTTCAATAAAGGGGAGTGTTCTTCATATATACATTATATATACCCCCCCACAAGGGGGGGGCGTGATATTTACATCATTCAACTTCATGGATGAAGAAAATATATCTCCATTTATTTATTTTCATAAGTGATTCAAGCAATGTTTTATTTGTGTTGGAAATTAATTGGTTCGCAAATTATCCATTTTCTTTGAAACAATGTAATCTTAGGGTGCTTTTGTCCTTCAAGTGAAACTCATGTTAAAGTGAAAATATTTGTTGTGAGTAATGCATTTTTCAGGAAAATTCTATGTTTTTCTTGTTGTGTAAATGTGATGGAAAAGAATTTTATCATTTGGAAATGATTTCAAGTAATCTAATCACTTTATCATCATGGGTGTGCTGAAAATATATGCGATTTTTGATATATTTTTTCTTATATTATTTATTTTTTAGTTATCTTTTTTCCTTCTTACACTCCTGCGTCGATGACGAGCTGGCAGTAACGCCGACTAGACGCAAGCTCGAGCGCTAGCCTGATTTGGTACCAATCACTTGGCCATCCCCGAGGTGGATCGATGAGGTTGTGCTAATGGTGAATAGGATAAAGGAAAAAGAAAGAAACAATTAAAATGTGAATGATTAGATAAATTCATAATCTTAATAATAGATAATATAAGTCAAGGATACTGTAAATACAATCAATTCGAGATAACAGGCATATTTGGATACTCATAATAGTATGTTTCACGCTCTATATAGATTTAAAATATTTTTGAGTAATCATTTTTCAAAAAAGGCTAAAAAATTTTTGAGTAATCAATTTGAGGAAAATGCATTTGGTAATGTGGGAAAGATGGAAAGAAAAAATATATCACAATTCTAATAATTTTTTTCTTGAATTATTTTTTAATATTTTATTTTATTATTTATCCTTCTTCCTCTCACCATGACGAGCTGGCAGTAACCACGAGCTAGACGCAAGCTCGAGCTAGCCTGCATTTGAACCAATCATTGGCCATCACCGAGGTCGATGATTGGCAATGGGTGAAGGATAAAGAAAAAGAAAAAAAAATAAAATAAATGATTAATAATAATAATAATAATAATAATAATAATAATAATAATAATTCGAGATAAGCATTTTGGAAAGTATTTTCACCTCTTTAGATTTAGAAATTCACTTAATTTTATGAATGAATTTTCCGTTGACCAAAACGTTTTTCCGACGACTAAGTCATTTTCAACAAGCCAAATGGGTGAAAGCCGAAAAAAACTAACCATCAAAAAACATTTCACTCACACAAATGCACCCTTAGTTATTAATAGGATTTGATGTGTGGTCATAAGGTGTCTTAGAAATATGCATGGGATTTTATGTATTTTCTAATAGGAATCTGCAATTGAGGTTCCCTATAAAATTGCTTAATTACTATAATTGGAAAAAGCTTAGCTGACCGTCTCACCAAATCAGACGGTGAGACTATCAACTAAGGACCACAAATCAAGTTTGTTGAAAATCGGATCACTTGCTAATCCGATTTCATCATTTTGACTGCCTAATTCCTTTTTTTAAAATTTTTTGTATATTTTTTATTGTAAGCTAAAATTAATAGACAAAGAATACAAGATAATTACGTTTCTACTTTTTAAGTTATTAAGAGTTGAGAAAAGCTAAGATGATAATTCGTGAGAGTAATGGAACCGTCACACCACATATCCACGTGATATGCTTGACAACCAAAAGTCCACGCCTAACATGTACGCACCACATATCAGCATGATATGAAGAAGTTCACGTTTGACATGTACGCACTACATATCCATGTGATATGCTTCTCAGTCAAAAGTCTATGTCTGACATATACAGTTCAAGTTACACCATTAAGTGACGGTATTGTCACCCAAGCAAAGTCCTTAAGAATTTTTTTCGTAATTGTGGGAACAATAACCATTGTATTCATTTTATTTGGCCTGAGAGTAATAATTACTATTTACAAGTTGCAACTTATTGTTTGAATATTATCAATTGGATATGTTTGATTAGAACCTTGATTGTGTTGGGCCCTCTTATAATTTTGTTTTCTAATTTTTGCTTACAATAAAAACACATGAAAGTAAAATAAAATATAAAATAAAATAATTAGGCAGTCAAAATGTTGAAACCGGCCCTATTATAATTTTGTCTTCTAATTTTTTCAATGTGTCAAAATTCAATGTTTTTCTAGTCTTAATCTGTTTTGTGTTTCCTGGTCAAGATAGGTTTAGGTTAATCTTTATACATCGTTTATCTTTTTCGATGTAAAACTTATGTATCATATCCTAGACTAATAAATCAACTTTTATGAGACTATTGCACGAGTATTGTTTGTACATAGCTCATTGGAAACCTGTCCCGGGACTTTACAACAATTCATTATTTAAACTTCGCCCGATGAGGATGGGGTTGACTTTTCTTTTCCATTCTTTCTTGATTTTTTTATTAATGATTGTCTAATTTTATTGCTTGAGCAGTTATACGGGAAAATATAGTTTTGCATGTTTAGAGATAAAATCAGAAAGAAGTGTATGAAATAACGTTTTGTTAAAAGACATAATGTACTTTAGGTCAAACTATGGCAGTCAAGTTCTGGAACCTGAAATCTCTAGTTCCAACTTACGTGGCTCTAGATAGGCCTAGAATAGTTCATTGGTGGATATAAACCTAAATTTAATTAAACAGTGAATGAGAAACCAAGTTACGATCTGTAGAGCTTGAAAGAGCTTGTGCCTAGCACAAGTCCCACCTTACAAGAGTTATTTGTGTTGTCTAACAATCCGTTGAACTCTCTTGGGGTTCACTTCAGGAGGGTTGCAACAGATCATGTTTTCCATCATCCCCAGTTTTCCTCCGACCATATCTCTGATCATTAGGTGCAATTTACCGACATCACCTTACTTTAAGAGGCAGAGTGACTCACCAATAAGAGTTAGGGATATATTACAATACGAGTAGGCTTTTTAATCATATGGTGCTGAATCGTGAAATATTCCATGTAATAAATGGAGGGACGAAGAAGTACCCTTGAGTAGGTTTGCCAAATTGCAAATTTTCATTCATCAATCTATCTATTATAAGTGGAAAAAAGTTAGGTTTAATTTTTTCTTTGTATTTGGGTCATGAGAAGCAGGATTGTCACAAAGTCTTTACCAAAAATGTTTTCTCCATCCCCATATAGAATGTAATATGAGATCTATACGCCTTTAGATTACCATAAAAATTTCACTATGTTTCATATAGCTGGAGCCAATTAAGAAAAATAAATATGGCATGGAGGAGGGCTCACCTGATTTTCACAAAGAAAAAGAAATTAGTAACTTCATTTTCTGCCAATTTCTATTTTTTAAGTTCCCGAAAGAGAAACTTAACAAGCAAAATCTTGATGGATCGGAAAATTCTATTCAGATTATTCCACACTAGTATATTGTTGGCTAATATTTTGAAAAGAATATCAAATGTGTAGTTGTTATGGTATGGACCATATGAATATGATTGAGAGAGTGCTAAAAGTGGAATAGAATCTTATATTTCTTCTTTAAGTGGGGTTTACATGTAGACGAGTAACATAAGTTTCTCAACCGATGTAGAATGCTTGAACATCTCTTAACAAAACCCGACTCTGATACCGGGGTCCGGGTGGAGATCAAAGCCTTGAGCGATCACGAATCTCCTTATAAGCATTATCTGTCCCTTCCATGCATCTTGCAATTGTGGACTTTCGGCCCAGTTCTCCTCCCCTTCCTTCTCACAGGAAAAAGATCCGCGAGTCCTGATCCTCAGAGTAAGGGACCGTAGAAATGATCTGGGAGATCCCAAAAGAGTCACTCCCCACACACCCATTTCTTGAATAATTTGCTTTCTCTGCTGTGCATGTTGGAATTGTTGTGAAAGAGAATGGCAGACCGACGTAGAGAGAAGATTCATAGTTTCTACGATGAATCTGAAGCTTCTGGTAAATCGCTGATCGGATTGCTTGTTGGTTCAGCAATTGAGATTCGTATTAAGCTCATACTCACGAAGATAGTTGAGATTCATATAAGCTCATGTCATTGTGAGCAAGGCGATGAGGTTCTGAGAGAGGACATTTCTCTAGACATAACACATTGGATATCTAGAGTTCCTGAGTGACATAACTAACATAGGTAAAGAACAAGTAATTGTCGAAAAGACAATAGGTATTTTTAATATTTTACATTTAACACATTATCATATGATAAAGATGAAATTGGGATTTACCTACGTAAAAGACTTCATTACCATATTAAAAATATGTATAAGACGTCGGATGTGCAAAGCATCAAGAATGGAAGGTTATACATAGGCGAAATGGGCAACTGAGTAATTGCCATCAAGGCTATGGATTGATCGAACTCTAGCATTTAAGAAAAAGCCATTTCGAAAAGATGTATATTGGATTTTGGTAGAATATCTTGCTTTTCTTTGGCTGGTATCATAAGGTTTACCCTAAAATGAATAATCCAAGCACCTGTGCCGGCTAATGGTTTCAAGATGGAACGTAATCTTTCAAATCCTATAATTAATACCTTACCATATAAAAAAAAATGGAGAATTCGGTTAGGAAATATTTTTCTTAATGGAAAAATGACACAGATGATCTTTGAACTTTTTGTAATGTGCAATATGGTCCTTGAACTCTACATCAATGTGCAATGTCGTCCCTGAACTTTTACTTTGTTTAACATAATCCTTCAATTTAGTCCACGGACTGTATGAAAAAGCTCAATATTGTCCCTAAAATTGAATTAATAAAAATACGATATCAAACATTTTTATATAGTTCAATGATTATATTGAATATGTACTAAAAGTTTATGCATCACATCAAACAAATTAAAAGTTCATGGGTAATATTGCACATTTGTCGCGACCTAAAAATTTCGATGGTGGAAAATTCCCAGGTTAACGGATTATCAGGTTAATTAGATTGACTAACCTAATATGGATTTTCCCAATTCCTACCGAATCGTAACTTTGGTTTTTGTTCAAATGATTTTAGAATTTGGAATCGCCACTAATCATTTTTTTGATAGGTTGATTAGAAACCTAAGTAAATTAGCGGGAGAACTAAATTACTTCTACGAACCAGAGATTATAAGTTTGGGGATTTAGTTACACTAGTTAATTAAAACTAATGCTCTTTCGATACCTTAATTCCATGAATATCCTAATTTGACAACTCATGCTTGGTTTACTCCTAAGGCTCTAGTGAGGTGTTATCTTTTTCTTCTTCTTCTTTTTTTCACTTTTTAGATAGAATGCATAGATGGTAATGGATGCATGGATAAGCAAAACGTGAATATGCAAATATAGGCATGCGAACGTATACATGCGAACGCGAACATGCAATCATGAATATGCGAGTATGGATATACAAATATAACATGCAAACGTGAACGTACGTTACATGCGAACGTTGATATATAAATACAGCACGCGAACGTAGGCATGTGAATGCAACATACGAACGCGGACATGCAGACACGACATACGTACGTGGACGTGCGTATGTAGGTATACAAATACAGATAAGTGGATACGATTGCATACGAATACGACATGCGGATTTGAATACGTACGAATACGACATGCGGATTCGAAGGCGTACGAATACGACATGCGGATACGAAGGCGTACGAATACGTTATGCGAACGCGATATACATACGTGGACGTGCGAGCATGAAATGCGTGCATGGACATGCGTATGTAACATGTGTACACAAATCATGCATATGTGGACATGCGTATACGATATGTGAATGCGGACATGCGGACGCGACGCATGAATAAATCATCAGAAATAGGATTGACCAGTCGAAATGACCCGTTTCCTAATTTTTGGGATTTTTTGAATTTTCTGGAATTTTTCAAGACAATTTGCTTATAAGGGGTAAAAATTGTTATTTTGAAAAGATCAGGAAGGAAAATCATCATAATAGGATTAGCCAGTTGAAATTGCCTGTTTTCTAATTTTTGAGATTTTTTCTTTTGAATTTTTTTGGATGAATATGCATGAATTAATAACAATACGTCCTTACCAAAAAAAAATAATAATAACAATACGAATACGACGTACGTATATGACATGTGAATACGATATGCATACGTGTATCTTCGTATTAACATGCGTACGTGAATTACGAATACAACATACGTATCACAAAAACCAGTCAACAGAATACATTGGATCTTTACATCGCCAAGTAGGAGGCAGAGCTTACTGCGATTTAGGATTCGGATCGAAAAATACAGAAAATTACAATACGAATATGTATGCGGCATGGCAAAGTATGCATGAGCTATAGTATATGAAATGCACATGAATGACATTTTTGGTATTTTTGAATTAAATAACACTGACAATACAAAATATTCTGAATATAAACGCAATATTGAAAGATGCAATATAAAAAGCAGCATATAAAGATAAGCATTAAAAATTTCCTGAAGCCATAAGAGGGAGTGAGCTAACGATTTTTGTGCAGTGTTACAACTTCCAGCAGATGGCTCGACCTACCAATTCTGGGGTTTGATAATGTAGAAATCAAAGCGCATAAAATAGAGTACAGAAAGCAATAAATAAAGAACTTCCAGCAGGTGGTCGGCCCACCAATTTTGGGATTTGATAATATGGAAATTAAACTGCAGAAAATAGAATACAGAAATCAGTAAATAAAGAATCTCCAACAGGTGGCTCGCCCGACCAATTCTGAGGTTCGATGGTATGAAAATTAAAATACAAAAGATGGAATACAAGAGATTTTTACACCACCAAGTAGGGGGCAGAACCTACCGCAATCTGGGGTTCGGATCTTTTAAGTAAAAAAATGTGCAGAAAATTGTAATATGAATACGACATGTGGATATGAAGTCATACGGATACGACATGTGGATATGAAGGCATACGAATACGACATGGCATAATCGATGAAACTGTAGGTGCTCAAAGGGACGCGTTCGGGGGAGCTCAGAGGGATTCGCAATTCACAATGGAACTGTAGGTGCGAACAACCATGACTTGTGTACACTGATTACAAGGATTGAAAGCATACAAAACAATAGACTTGAAGGTCATGGGAAAAAACTACCGACAGTGAAGTTAGACCAATCCCCAATACTCCTTATTCTCTTCGTGGAGGTCCAGTAGCAAAAATTGGAAGAGAAATTCGAGAAAACCATTGACCTGCAAACTCAACCAAAAATTGTCAGAAATAAAATTATAGACTAACGGCATAGATCTTTCGGTGAGCACCGTCCTCAGTATGTTATAGCCATGAAAGGGTCGGCATCTTGAAATCAGTAGCTTCAAAGGATCACATGCAGCAACGATGAAGAGAACACAAGAATCCACACGTCAGAGGGATTAATGGACTCGAGTATGGTCTAAAGTTCAACCCAAATTTTTTCACTGGATTCATGTAAAGATTTGGAGTGCACTTTCCTTCAAGCTTGCAGGGTCTCTTCTCCAAAGGATAGAAAACGAAATAGCTGAAAAGGAAGGAATGAAACCGAGAATTCAATACTAATCGAATCAGAATCAATAACTAGAGGCAGAATAGGGAAGACTTAGCTTTGGTTCTTGGCAACGACAATGATGGCTGTGGGTTGCCATAATCTGAGACTCGTTAATCTTCAAGCGATGGCAACAAGTGATTTGCTGATTCTCTCATGGTCCATATCGAACCCACATCAAGTATGTATTCCACGACCTCCTTCCTCAGTGGCGGCTCCGCCCGGCTTAGCCTCATTGACACGATCTGAGTGGCCTGGTGCCTCAAGCTATTAGAAAGGCCAAGTCCTTCTGCAAGCATGTACGAGAAATATGAAAATAGAACAAAGAGGTAGCACTCTAGGTTCTGGAGATTGTCAATATCTAAGCCATAAAGAAGTTCTGCCCAGATGACGCATTTTGTCTCACTAAAGACATCGTCCTGTACAAAGAAATGGCCATTGCATCATTCAACACTGATTCTCCAAAAACCAAGGCATATAGATTCACATATCTTCCAAGCTCCTGAAAAATGGACAAAACCGTGACAGGATCGGCTGCGGATATAAGAGCACCAAACATGAGGCACTCAACAAAAGAGAGTTTTTACATGAGAAACATCACTCCACCAAGATATACCAAGACTCCCGTGACAACAGAAGCTATTAAAGTGCCAAATATGGCGAATGTCACTATAGCTCCAAAATTCGAAAGAAAGGGTTTAGGAGATAAGCTAAAGCCTGACTGAGTAAGCACAAAGCTCTTAAGAAAACAACAAGGAGATCCCAAAGCTCGTTATTGGGCGGCTAGAAATGCGAAGGCAAGCAGAAAAAAATTGACAATTACGGGGCAGAAAAAAAGCTTATTTTCAAGATATAATATTATTGGGGGCAGCAAGAACAGAAAGAAAAATTCCTCATGGAAGTTGAACCACGTCTTGATGCTAGTCTTAGTGTCCGAAACATTAGCAAGTGCACCAACGATCAGACCTATCAGAAGAGAAGCGCTGGCCTCGGGGAGATAATAGAACTTGTGACGGCGAAGCACGTAGCCGAGGACGAAGAAGAGGACGAGCATCATTATTTGGAGGAGGATCCGACGCCGGCGGCCTGCTGCTCATTCCCGGTTTGGCCGCCGCTGCTACTGCTGTTGCCGCCGTGGGGGTCGGGATCGGGCGACATCGGAAGCAGCTGCACCATCGAGCTCCGGAGGGGTTTTCGTGCAAACCCTAGCAAAGGGAGTTCTTGGGTTTCTCAAAAGCTCTGATCTTGACGCGAAAAATTTCGGTTTTCCCTCTCCAATTGCTGGTTCGTCGTCGTCCTCCTCCTTCTGCTTCGCGTGCTTGCTTTTTCTTGTCCACCTTTCTTTTCTTTCTTTTCTTTTTTTTCCCGTGATCATGGTTCCTCCTCTTTTGATCCTTTCTTTCGGTCAATCTCAGAAAAGAAAAAGGGCTTTTTATGAAATGGGTTAAAAATTTTATCTTTTTACGGATTTGGGTTTCGCGGCTAGAAAAATTACGAGAAATGGACTTGTTCGGCAGTTCAACTGCCGAACAAGCCCCCGTTCGGCGCTACCAGCGCCGAACAACAAAAAATAAAAAAAAAACAACAAAAAACCTTGTTCGGCAGTTCAATTGCCGAACAAGGAAAAAAAATAAAAAAAAAAAACAAAAACCCTTGTTCGGCAGTTCAACTGCCGAACAAGGAAAAGTTGGGGGGTTAAAAAAAATTAAAAAATTCGAAAAAAATTATAAAAAAGAAAAATACCAAAAAAATTCTAAAAAATTTCCATAAATTCCAAAAATTAGGAAATTGACCATTTTAACGAGTCGGTCCTATTTTTGATGGTTTTCCCTTTTAGACATTTCGAAATGACGATTTTGCCCCTTACGGGCAAATTGTCTTGAAAATTTCAAAAGTTTCCAAAAAAAAATTCCAAAAATTAGTAAATGGGCCACTTTAATTGGCCAATCCTACTTTTAAGGATTTTTCTCATCTATCTTTTCAAAATGATGATTTTGCCCCTTATGGAAAAAAAAGTATTCACAAAAAAAATATTCCATCATAAATATTTTTCTCATCAATCGTTACCTGTTCATTTTCTTGCAGAAGATCTGAGTCAGACACATAATTCGAATGTGACGCTGACTCATTATGAGCAAAACCCATATAAACCAAAATTATGTATTATTATAAATTGATGTACTAGAACTTTTTACATCATAAATATGATATTGCTATGTGTTGACATCGTTGAATCTATAGGCATTGAAAAATCATATTTAGAAGCTTTAACGAAGCCTGAGGATCCAATTTGGAAGAAAAGTAATTTTTGAAATTTGTCGTAAATTTTAATATTATTTTTCATATTAAGAAAATATCCGAAAATAAGAAAATAGATTCCGTAGACTACAAATATGAAGAAATTGCCAAAATTTTATTTAAAAACCTTTCCATGTTGGACCATTTAAAATACTGACTATTTTTTCGTGAACATTTTTTTTTCCATAAGGGGCAAAATCATCATTTTGAAAAGATAGATGAGAAAAATCCTTAAAAGTAGGATTGGCCAATTAAAGTGGCCATTTACTAATTTTTGGAATTTTTTTTGGAAACTTTTGAAATTTTTCGAGACAATTTGCCCGTAAGGGGCAAAATCATCATTTCGAAATGTCTAAAAGGGAAAACCATCAAAAATAGGACCGACTCGTTAAAATGGTCAATTTCCTAATTTTTGGAATTTATGGAAATTTTTTAGAATTTTTTGGTATTTTTCTTTTTTATAATTTTTTACGAATTTTTAATTTTTTTTAACCCATCCCCCTCCCCCCCTTGTTCGGTAGTTCAACTGCCGAACAAGGGTTTTTGTTGTTTTTTTTTTTATTTTTTTTTCCCTTGTTCGGCAGTTCAACTGCCGAACAAGGGTTTTTGTTGTTTTTTTTTTATTTTTTTGTTGTTCGGCAGTTCAACTGCCGAACAAGCCCCTTTCTCGTATATTTCTAGTCGCGAAACCCAAATCCGTAAAAAGATAAATTTTTTAACCCATTTTCGTAAAAAGCCCAAAGAAAAAACCCTTTTCTCTTTTTGGAGCATCAACCGAAAGTGCCCACTCTCCTTAGTCTTCCACCCACTATTTCTTTTTAAAAGTCCACCATTCCTCGTGCCCTTTTTATCGTTGGAGGGATCTTGCATGCAATCCAAGCGGCCGATGGTCCATCGCTCCATGTTGATGATTTTGACTCCATCCCACTCAAGCCATCAAATCCCACCGAAAGTTTCATCTTCTCTCTTCCTTTTTTTTAATTATTTTGTGGGCATGGTCATGCAGGATACTTGAGAGACATTGATTAGGTTCACGTGAAGTGGCCTCTTTCACTAACCATCCATCTTGGTTCGTGAGGCAGAGTTGGAAACATCTTGCGCGAGGAAAAATAAGCGGCGGCTGGTCATCGCTAGTTGAGATGGGTTCGTTAAGCAATTCATTGATAAAGAACCTGCGAATACCACCAAGAAACAGGCGATGACGGAATCTTTCACCAAGTCCTCTCTAGAGTCCCTTTCATGATTGCAAAATGTAATGTAGAAAAAATAAATATGCAATGCATGGAGAAATATTTTTTGATGAGAATTAATTCTCAATTTTGTGTAATATGACTGAAAAAGAAAAAAAAATCAAAATTTAGGTGTCAACAACATTAGTTAAAGTTCGGGGATCACATGAACAATTAAAATTTCATGGATCACATTGCATATTGATACAAAATTAAAGACAATTTTTTGGGTTTAGTATGGTAAATTGGGATAAAAGTAAAAGTTGAGGTTTTTTTTATGAAATAAAAAAAATTGGATATAATTGAGATAGATGCTAAAGTTTGGGGTTTTTGGGTTGTTAGGCCATACATAATATAACCACAGATCGGCACCTCAACATATATAAATGGATTAATTCCCTAAAAAACTTTCAACTTTAGCGCATGTCTCAAATTTATCTTTCATCCCAAATCTCAACTTTGGGTATAGTTCCAATCTACTCTAAATTTTTTTGTCCCATAAGAAAAAAACCCAACTTTAGGTCTAGTCCCAATTCTTCCATAAATTTTTTGGTCTTATATAAAACCCTTAACTTAGGTTCAATACTAATTCTGACCAAACTTTTTTTTATCTCTTAAATAAATCTCATCTTTAGGTCTAGTTACAATTTCATTCTAAGTTTCGTCTCATAAAAGGTCACTAACTTTTACTTGAGTCTTAAATTTGCTTCCATTAACCCTCCACCAAAACCACCCACAACCCATTCCCATCAAAATCACTTTAGTGAGTGGCGTCCTTCAATCTCTTGCGCTCAGGATGCTCAAATTGCTCGTGCTTGGGAGTTTTCATTTCCTAGTTATCAACAAGAAATTTTGAACAGAGGGTTAATGGGGATAGATTTGCGACTCAAATAAAAATTTATGGTTCATTATGAGACTATATAAAAATTGTATGGTAAAAATAAGACTAGACGGTAAAATTGAGAAAAAAAACCTAATTTGAGATTTTTTTTCATATGACAACAAAATTTAGGATAAAATTGGGACATGACTTAAAGTTGAGGATTTTTTATGGGACAAAAAAAAAATTAGGGTAAAATTAGAACTGACCTAAAAGTTGAAGATTTTTATGAGACAGAATAAGAATTGGGATAACAATTAATGATAGAGTTTTTGGGGGGTATTAAGCCATATATAAATGGAGGAGGCAAGAAAAAGGAGATAATTCCACAATTGGAATTACAGATAATGTGTTGGAGAGGAAAACATGACTAAAAATAAAAAGCGAGTTGCCATGGCTAGCCACCACCAATCTTATGCACGAAGATTACTGTGGGACCCATCATATCCACAGAATTGCACTTCTGCCAGAACTTGCGGGCACTGATGGCAGAGAAAAAAACAATAAAAATCAGTGAATAAATTTAATAGATAAAAAAAAAAAAAAAAAACTCTCGTTCCTTCTTCTTCTTCTGTTCGCTGCGCGCGAAAAGCTCCCCGGAGTTCTCATCGCAATGGAGTGTCGCTCGCTACAGGCCGAGCGCGAATGCGATCGCCTCTTCGCGAACTGGCCGCTCGAGAAGCCATTTCTTCACGGCCAGGTCTTGCAGTTGCCGGAACAATGCGAAGCGATATCGGTTCGTGGGAAGGCGAGGCCTCTCGTGCTCAGAGCTCTAGCTTCAGGTCCGCGTCGCTGCACTGCCGATTATCTCTTGCCTCTTCTCTCTTTTCCCCTCCCTCACTAACCCCCCCCCCCCCGCTCCCCCCACCCCTCCCCCCCCCACACGTAGCTATCTGCACCATGATAACTAGTTTCGTCAATCCTGTAGATGCAACCAGAATGATCTCTGAGACAACAGAAGCGATACCAAGTAACCTTGACAAGAAAGATGAGGGTCTTGTGTTTGTTGCTGGTGCCACTGGAAAAGTTGGATCACGGACTGTGAGTTGCTTTCCAGAACTTATACTTCAATGTGAACTGTTTATGCCTCACTCTGTTTTGATCGCCAAGATGGATTCTTCTTTAGGAGCTTTTGAAATCAGGATATCGAGTCGAGCCGGTGCGAAGTGCTGAAAGAGCAGTAGCACTTGTGGAGTGTAGCAGTTTTAATTAATTTGAACTTGCTCTTCATAGCTTGCTGGTTTTCTGCTATAATGACTTAGTCAATGACAAACTTCTTGCAGAGTGTTAAACAGATGAAGTTCGAGGGGGATGACACAAAGGAGGGGTTTAGACGTAAGACAATAAAATAACGGAAAGCTTGGATTTATGGTTCTGTTTCCCTTTTCTAGATGATTCAAGTAGAATTTTTAGAGGAAACAAGAGTACTATAGATCCATCATTATTTATAAGATACTTTGTGATAACAAATACAGCTATTTTCTGGGTTTTAGCCCAGCTGTAGAGAAGCTTGAAGTTGTGGAATGTGACTTGGAGAAGCCAGATCAGATAAGCCAGCCTTAGCCAATGCTTCCGTGGTTATATGCTGTAATTGGTGCCAGCGAAAAGGAAGTTTTTGATGCAACGGGCCCATACAGAATAGACTATATGGCTAGCGAAGAACCTCATTGATGCAGGTAGATAAAGTCCGCACGCCATATAATTGCTCATTAGTTTCAAGATCAGGGGGTCTCTTGAGTCCTGGCCACCAAAGATCCATTTTCTTTAGTGCCTCAGGATTCTTCTGCAATGTTAGATCATTAAATTTCCGCATCATGTAAGATCATTGAAACTACAGGAGTAACAAATGAAGACTCGGCCAGGAGGACTGAGGAAGCAATTCACAAAATCCTATCTGATCTTTTTCATTTGTCAAAATAAACCTAGTGACACTGAACTTGGACTGAAGTTTATGAAGTAGAATGGAGTTGTTATTTGTGCCTTCTCTGAGCTGGTTCCATCAAATTGTGTTATCTCTCTTTGAACAGCAACTTTGGCCAAAGTTACCACTTCATCATGGTTTCATCCTTGGGAAACAAATAAGGTCGTTTCCTGCGGCTATACTGAAGTAAGTGGGGTTTTTCTTTTGTAGTATGTTCTCCATTTGTAGAGATATTTAAGCATGATCTATTTGACTGCTTTTCTTGCCCCTTTAGTTTGTTCTGGGGGGTGCTTGATCTGGAAAGGAAAGCCAAAAAAGCACTTATAGCCATGGTATTCCCTTACACTGTGAGTATTTCTTGAATCGACTTTTCAATCGAACACAGTTTTCAAGTAATTTTACTAATCTACAGCGTTCATTCAGATAGTGAGGCCAGGGGGAATGGAGCGGCCTACTGATGCTTATAAGGAGACTCATTAATGTTACTCTGTCAGAGGAAGATACTTTATTTGGAGGCCAAGTTTCAAACCTTCAGTAAAGTTGTCAAGTTTGTTTGCATATGCATAAGGTAGCACAGCAGTTATAGATTTTCCTGTTATCAAGAAACTGGAAAGCATTTCTTTTTTACTGAATGAAAAAAAAACGAAAGGTATATTATGTTTAAAGAAAGTAAGGATATTATTTGCCAAATATGTTAGAGACACTTCTCTTGTATGGACTTTTGTATATTAGGTTTTCCTGTGTTGCAAAATGTACAGAGCACTTTCTGGGAGATTGATTCCATTTGCTTTTGGTCTAAGTGAATGAAGCAGATGTCCAAGCAACATTCTAGATAAAAATTTTAACATCTACTCACAAGATTTAAGATTCATATAGCCGCCACTTAGTGGGAATGGCTTCAAATTTTTATTTTATTTCCTTTTTTGTTGTTGTTTTTGCACAGATTGGCATTCACAGGGACTATGTCGCACATATTATTGTTCTGTTTTAAATTTCTCATTTTGCCTTTAGTGTACCAGGTTTGTTTTATCATTCCAGCTCATACTCCTTACTGCTGCGGATCTGTCTAATTAATTGTATCTGAATGAGGTCCTGCACATGTTAAAATTCAGCTCAAAAATGATGATGGAAGAATCACTTTTAACGTTTTTGCTAGCGTTCTAGTTTGCATTCTTAATGAGTATTGCATTTATTTATTCTCTTTGTCATAAAAAGATTTCCACCTCTCAGCACTTGTGGGAATGAATATGTTCTCAGGGATAGTTAACCATTTTTAACGTAGCCAAAGTGAAGTGGTGATATAGAACCACCATGATAGTGTTGAGTTTATTACTAGTATTAGCAAGTTGGGGCAAATATGTAATTGTGTTAGGCTTAACCTAAGCCTATAAGTACTTTCTTTGATATCAGAAATAAAACAATTGCTCTTTTATCTCTAACATGGTATCAGAGCTAGGTTCTCTAAAACCCTAACCCTCAGTCGTCAACCCACCGTCAGCCGCCGGCCGCGACCCGTGTGGTCGGCCAACTTGCTCGGCCACGGCCCGTGCGTCCGGCCAAGTCCGTCGGCCACGGCCCGTGCGATCGGCCACTTTGCTCGGCCAAGGCCCGTGCGATCGGCCACTTCGATCGGCCACGGCCCGTGCTCTCGGCCACTTCTCTCGGCACCTCCCGGCGACCAGACCAGAACAGCCCCCGACGACCCCTGACCACTCCCGACGACCCCCGACCAGCCCCTGCGACCCCACTGGGCCGGCGTCGCCTAGGGCCGGCGACTTACAAGCCGGCGTCACCAGGTACTGCCCATTGTTGAAGACTCGTCCGTGCTGCTTCCATGACTGAGTATGCGTTTTGTGACTGGCTGAATTTGGTGTTGTTGCTGAGTTAATGTGGCTGAATTTGGTGTTGTTGCTGAGTTAGTACGACTGAATTTTGGTGGTGTTGCTGAATTAGTGTGGCTGAATTTGGAGTTCATGAGTGATAGTGACGTGATACTTTGACGTGAATTATTTTGTGATAGTAAGTGATTTGGAGAAATGTCTACTGATTCGGCAAGCTCCCCGTCTATTGTTTCGGGATCTGTTCCCCCTAGTGCTTCTTTGAGTTCAGGATCTATTGACCATATCACAGTATGACTGGTTTGCATAATACTTTGATCAAATTGGATGGTACCAATTATCCTTCTTGGTCCATGGCTCTTTCAACCTTTATTTATGCTAATCGTCAATCTAGATGGCTCGAAAGAACCACCTGAAGATCTAGTCAGTCTAGAAGAATGGAAGTTTGTTGATGCTACTTTACGTACGTTGTTATGGGGAAGTATGGCTGAATCTGTTCGCCACCTTTTTATGGATTGTGCAACAGCTCGTCAGGTATGACGAAGTGTAGCTTACTATATTCTGGACAATAACATGAGCCGAGTTTGTGATATGTGGGAGGCTTTATTTGAAGCCAAAATTGGTGATGCTGGGTTGACAGAATATTATGCTCGTTTTGCGTCTTTGTATCAGCGCCTCAAATCTTATTTTCCACCGGCGACCACGTTACTCAGATGCAGCAACGAGAAACTGACATGATAACAGTGCTCTTCCTCCGCGGTCTTGGTCCAGATCACAATGCTCTTCGACAGCAGATTACCTCCCAGAGCACTCTCCCATCCATTGAGAGGTGTATTCTCGAGCTGCGCGTTACACTTCCAGTCCTAAAACTTCAACAATTTCAGAAAGCAGTGCTATGGTAGCTCGTGGAGGCCAAGGGACTCGTGGTCGCATTAATGGTCGAGGCCATTGGAGTACTGACAGTTCCTATCGTGGTCGTGGTCGTGGTCGCCTCAGGGCCGGGGCGTTACTCGTGGTGGTGGTAATAATACTCTTAGGGAGCTCGTGGCAGTGGTCGAGCGAACCGTTTTTGTACTCATTGCCAACTGTCTGGGCATACGGTTGATTACTGTTATGATCTCCATCCTGAGTTACGAGGTCTACATGCTTCTGTTGATAACGAACCTTGGACTCCTCCATCTGGATCCTCTACTGGACAAGGTATGATAAACTTGACTCGTGCAGAATATGATGAGTTGGTTAAAGCACGACATAGCATGAGTGATGCTATCTCTGGTCCTACTGCTACTTTGGCACGGAACAATGATCCCACCTGTCTATTGTCTAGTTCATCTGCTCCTCGTTCTTGGATTATTGATTCAGTGCTACGCATCATATGACCGGTGACTCTCGTCTTCTTACATCCACTTTGTCTGTTCCTTCTACAA